>CM065589.1:3505751-3795982 GCA_033119425.1 Bufotes viridis | reverse complement strand
TCCTCCACTGGGACAGACAGACCATAATGCAGCTGCACAGTAAGAAAATGAATTTTTACAAAAATGTCCCTCCCTGTGTTGACCCTCAGGGGTCAGTATTGAGCCCTATTCTCTTCCATATATTTATTAATGATCTTGTAGAAGGCTTGCACAGTAAAATGAGAACATAGTTCTGCCCCTAAGATGAGAACATAGTCCTACCACTTTACACATCACTGGTCAGACCACACATGGAGGACTGTGTACAGTTCTGGGCTCCTGTGAACAATGCAGTGTCACGGACGTTCCCGCGCTAGGTGGCAGGAGATCGGTGAGACTGGCAACACGTGGTTTGATCAATTTAAATCAAATTAAGTCTGTGTTGTTTCTGGTGCTTGTTGCCGTCTTTCCCCCGGTGTGGCTATTATGGTCATTTAACCTTCTCTATTTATTGCTGTTTCTCCCACTATGCTGTGCGGTTTATAGCTTCAGTTTGAGTTGTGGATAGCTGGTGTGTGGATCTCGGCTGAGTTCCTGGTGCTGCCATAGCCACTTGAAGTTAAGTACTTTCTTTCCCTTTTGTATTTTGTTTGGGTTATTTTGTGTGTTGCATTTCCCTGTCATTTGTATTAAGGCCTGAGGGAGACTCCTGTTCGTCCTTCCTTTTTGAGGAACAGGTTGTCTCAGCCCTGACATTAGTACCAGGGTCCTATAGGGTGAGTTAGGACATTAGGTATTCCTGTGTATGAACTCACCTACCTCTGAAGTCTGTTCACACTAGTAGTTAGTCAGGACTTTGATTAGGGTTTTACTAGGAGGTGTCCATCTCCTTTCTCTAGTTTTCAGGCCTTATTCCCTCACCCCTTTCCCTCCTATGTTCAGTGTGGTGTTTCTCTCTGACACCCGAACGTGACAGGCAGACGTAGCAGAGTTGGAGAGGGTTCAGAGGAGGGCAACTAAAGTGATAACTGGAATGGGGCAACTACAGTACCCTGAAAGATTATCAAAATTAGGGTTATTCACTTTAGAAAAAAGACGACTGAGGGGAGATCTAATAACTATGTATAATTGGTTCTACCTCACAAAAGTTTTTTGCCCTCCTCTGGATCAACTTACAGGATAACAGGCCGGACTGGATGGACAGGGGGCTTAAACTAATGTTACTATGACTGCTAGGATCTGAGTCTTACATGTTATAATTGTCCTGTCTAAAGAACTGTTATATTGATGTGATGATGGTTTAATGTTATGCTGCCAACACGGAGTTGATGCAGTCTCCACAGTCCAGGGTTTGTCACGGGCAACTGGTATCGTGTCTCACTACTGCGCTTTGGTAAAGTTGGGGTGCTCCTCAAGTGCAGTGAGCAGTGCCGCCAGTCGAGTACTAACATTGTTAAGTCCAGAGTTGAGACAATCTACGGATGCCGGGGTTTACTTTTCAGTAACTGGTCTGCGTTTCTTATGGCTACATCTTGGTAAGCGGTTCTTCAGGCCATCCAGAGAACAAATCTACTCAGACCAGGACATACTTGTAATTACCCACTTTAGTTAGCTGTGTGCGGTCCACCTGCAATCCGATCTTGTGGTGCTCTCCCTGGGTACTCGCATAGGCTTACCAGGGTTACGCCTTGCAATATAATAGATGCTTAGTCGCACTCTGTTTCCTTGTTGTAATACATTTAGATTTATTGAAGTCGGGTCCCCCCCCCTCTTGATAATTAATTATAAACTCCAAAAAGTAGATGTCCAAATGCAGAATATAGTTTTTTATCGAACACGCGGCTGTCTTGTGACATTTCGGCCTTTATGGTCACTAAGTGCCGCTTGGAGAGAAGGAAAGGTCAGGAGGTAAAGTATAGATAAGCCCCTTTACCATTGTGCGAGCGCACACTTTACCTCCTGACCTTTCCTTATCTCCAAGCGGCACTAAGTCACCATAAAGGCCGAAATGTCACAAGACAGCCGCGTGTTCAATAAAAAACTATATTCTGCATTTTGACATCTACTTTTTGGAGTTTTTAATTCATAGTTCAAAGGGCAGTAATCACCGCACACTTCATGTTATAAAAGGCATCTGTTGCCTCTGCAGTTATGTTGGTCCAACTTGAGACATGCAAACAATGGGCCCTTGTACGAGAAGCACAAGATCCAGAGGCGACATTAATTATGTTTTTCCCCTCAAGAAAAGAACTGCAGTGGATCCACACGACTCCCAAGAATCCAGAAGCCCCCCCAGTGAATAGGGAGGGGGAGGATAGCTGCTCCCTCCCCTCTATGTTATCTAAGTCCATAACACCCCTATAAACACATACTACACAGTTGCATAATAATCAAATGTACCTTTATAAAACAATAAAAAATCATCATGAACATGATCCACATACACATACAAAAAGTTGGTAGGCATAAGCAAAGTGGAGGAAAGTACCTGCCTAAAAGGACATACAGAGGTCTGATAAGTACATATAGACGAGGGGAGAGAGTCACAGGGTACACCAGCAATTCATTGTAATAATAAATAGGGTTTGACTAAAAAACGCTAAAGTGCATAAGTGCTAATGAGCGTAAGAGACCCTATCAGTAATCTACCCACTCCCAACCCAGAACATCGCAGATAAAACATACAGACCAGTGGGATCACCTGACGACTGTTTCGCCTAATTGGCTTCCTCAAGGGCGTATGAACAGGATTATGTACGATCCATCTATTTATACCCCCTAGACCGCCTCCAATTCCATCACTGACCCCAAACCATCCAATACAACCACACAGTAGGCGGAATGACACCTCAACCCTAAATAGTCCAGCATACCTCATGCGCCAATGTCATAGCAGACGCCAATGTTCGTACTCTGGCTGGGCCGGTCACATGACCGATCCCGCGAGACGCGAACTGCCGCGTCACCGGTCACATGATCGGACACAGTCACGTGACCTGATGACAGCGGTAGGTGGAACAAACAGGCGCTTTGCCTAATAAAAGAAAAGAAAAGGAGAAAAGCAGGCGCTTTGTCAGGTAGGGGGAACGTTTAACCCCTCAGTGACCATGGGCAATAACATTTTAACTAAGGTAACATGTGCCAAACATGCAAAAGGAAAAAAGTGCAAAGTGCAAAAAAAGTGCAAAAAACTAAAGTGCCAAGTGCATGTTAATTAATTATACATAATTCATATCTCATACAGTCACAGCATCAACATAATTGATGCATCTGTTACAATGTGCATGTACTCAATTCAATACTCATACAATTATAATACCAGACATAATAAATAAAAGCATCAATTGCAATAAAAAACCCAATGACCGATAACCTTGTGACCACAATATCCAAAGAGCTGTTGAGGGCATGGCTTCATGGGGTGGGGGCATAGCTAGACAGGGGCTCGTGCCCCGGATGTCTTCAGACCCTAGCGACGCCCCTGCTGTCCATACCATGAAGGGTCAGGCTGGTCTACATCTTCCCTCCAGTTTCCATGATACAAATGAAGGAGCAGACCACTGGAATAGGTATCATATTGATTTGGCCAAGCAGGTCATGGTTTTCCCAATTCATTCAGATGAGTCGAGGGCTTTGGAGGCTTCCCCCGCTGCACAATCTGGTGTCTCAGGGCAAGCAGCTCTGCTCACACCGAACAGATAAAATCTAACAGCCTAGAGCTGTGATGGCTAACCTCCAGCTGTGGTAAAACTATGACTCCCAAGATGCACATTTGCTTGGCTGTTCACAGAACTTCATAGAAATGAATGGCGCATGCTGGGAGTCGTAGTTTCACCACAGCTGAAGTGCTGGAGGTTAGCAATCACTGGCCTAGAGGGAGCTTTCCATGGCAGGCCTGGGAAGCTTTAGAAGTAATTTCACTACGGGGTCTCCAATCGGAAGGCAGAGCTGCATCCCTCTGCCTTACCTCACATAGGCAGCAATCGCTGTTGAAGGCGGCATCTGAGTGGTTAAGTGACAGGGTTCCCCGTCATTGTAGCCAGGAGCCGGCTGTATTATACATCCAGCATCCACCACGTATGGATTGGGCTCATTGATATATATTGCTGCACAACCATTTTAATCTCGTGTTGTCCATTACGTGAGGACACACTTGATGGTCTTACCATGTGAGGCACATGGTTTTATCAATTTGGGCTTCCATGTGCATCACATTAATAGTAATGAATTCCATCATCTGCCTCCACATATTAATCCTGTTGCCCATTATGTGAGAAGGTATTTGATTGTGTTACTATTAATGTGAGGCACTTGGTTTTATTAATTTGTACTTCCTTGTGCCTCACAATAATAGTAAGTGCCTCATGAAGTACCTCTTCACATAATGGGCAACATAGGGTTACTGTGGGTATTTCTTGGTGTTATTTTATTTGTTATCGAATAATTTCATTCTTTAATTGGAATCGAAATCAAAGTCTAAATTCTGGAATTGTGATTGTATCCTCACTCTTCTGTGACTTCTCTCATGACTAAGATCAGATTTTTGCGTAAAACATTGCTCACATTCTAAACGTGAATACGGCTTCTCTCCTGTGTGACTTCTCTTATGTGTAACAAGACTTGGTTTCTGTGTAAAACATTGCTCACATTCTGAACATGAATACGGCTTCTCTCCTGTGTGACTTCTCTCATGTCTAACAAGATGTGATTTATATGCAAAATATTTCCCACATTTTGGACATGAAAACGGCTTCTCCCGTGTGTGAATTCTTCTGTCTGTAGAAAGACTTGATCTTTTTGTGATCTCTTGAAAACTTTCAGAAAATCACTGAAAAATGGTGCACTACAATGGCAAATGCAATAGACAATATATGGATAAACCCTCACGCTGATATTAAAATGAGATGTTCGCCAATATATTGTTATATCAAGAAGATATCGGACCCAGTGCACCCTCTCAATGGGACCTAACGCTAACCTGCCTATGCTGTATGGACAGTTTATAATAGGTGCATAAAGTCCGACACACAGCCAGCAGTTCCCAGTTACCTCCAGCATAAAATCACACATACAATGGGAGGAGAGAGGAGGCTGTGAGTACCACCTTTACAATGGTAAATGCAATTGACAATATATAGCTAAACCCTCACGCTGATATTTGAGCATTTTCTGCTTTTAAGACCTGTGTACGATGTTTTTGTGGTACGTGTGGTCCGCTGCCGGCATCCTGCCAGCATCCTCCATTGTATGCATTTTTGCTGGGGATTGTTGTTCGCAACGGATCACATGGGCAGGATTTGGAATATAAGAATATATTGGCAAACTGTCTCATTTTAATATTAGCGTGAGGGTTTAGCCATATATTGTCAATTGCATTTACCATGGTAGTGCACCAATCTAAAAAAATCTGTGATTTTTTGTTTTATTACCTCATCCGCGCATTTGTCTTACATATGGTCTGTTGCGCGCATCCTCCATTGTATACATTTTTTCCTGGGGATTGCTGTTACAGGTGCAGGATTTGCTCCTGATGTCAATAATTTCTCACCCATTGGTCCAGTCTGATCCCAACCCATGTTAGTCCAAATGGTCCGCAGTCCAGCTACATATGCCTTTTCCATCTCTCAAAGTCCCTGAACTAAATCTTTTAGACTCCTGGAACTCTCATCTTAATATTTTGTCTGGCAGTATTCCTCTTTTGATCCCCGGACTTACTTCCTGTGGTCCCCATGGTCTGTCTCAGCCCAATCCTAGGTTTTGGGTTTGGCTCAAAAGGCATTTTAACACCCCAAATTACATAATTTGCCGGCCGGGCTTCCCCTAGGTCCTCCTTCCTCGGATTATAATCCTTCTGGTACACCTAGTTAATACGTACTCTAGGTCCTCCTCCCTCTGACAGTCCTTCTGGTACACCTCTTCTAGGTCCTCCCTCGGACAGTCTCTCTGGTACACCTAGTCAGGATTTACACACAGACCATTTTAGGGACCCACCAGGTCTATTATAACCTCAACACGGGGTTAACAGTACATACAATACAATAGTGACTATCTCTAATTCCTCTATTACTATTTCAGACTTACTTCTATCAATACCTAGATCTTTTCTATATCTTCCTGGGGATGTTTTACAATCTGCAGAGTCCGTTCTTACAGTTTTGCTCTCTGATTTGGAAATCCCTCTCTTTACTAAACAGACATTCCTCTCTATGCCTCAGTTTCAACCTCACAAGCTACTTTTATCCATATATCAACCAATTCTTCACATCCATAATCCTTTATCTAACCACAATGTGTTCTTCTGAATCTTTCCCAGACTAGCTTCCTCGGAGCTTCTTCCCTAAATCAGGGTGCCACTGTACTAGTACTCCTAGGGTTAAGATTCTCATAATCTCTGCCTTCTCCAACATTCTGTCCACATTCTTCAGACCCTCCTTACCTCCTCTTTCCTTCAGCAATATTGTGCCTGTCTTATAACCTTCAGATATACAAAAATTATTCCCCATTGCTCTTCAACTGTACCAGAACAAATATAGAAAGTAACAAAATTCAGACGTCTGTTTTTCCTCTGTTTTTTCCCAGAGCTTCCCCACTATGTCATCCAGTGTACTCTGTTACTGAGATTTATTATACAAATCAAGTCTACAAACCGGACATCGGAGTCCAAGGACTTTGATTTCCCTTTCTATAATGTTCTGTTTCCCAAACACAGTAAAGAACAAACAAAACGTATACTGTGACTCTTAAAGCCAGATCAAAAACAACCCAATCAAAGTTACTCATGATCAGTAACTAAACGCCAGAATTATAGGTATTTTAAACTTTCAAGGTTCTTTATCAATATGGACTTGACTGTAAAAGGACTTTATATGTACGTTCCTTCAAAAATCCCTTGAGCCAGACAACCTGTCAGGGAGGCACAGATACAATGTAAGATAAAGTCTCTTACCTTGCACTGCTGTCTTTTTATCTGTCCATCCCGGTACAGATTATCCAAGTTGTCGGGAGATCAATGAAAGGCAAGTTTTGTTGGGGCAAAACCCACATCTCTATAATTGTCGGGGCCCCAATTGAAATATTCTCATGAGAACTCAGGAGAGCTGACACAGGCGCATCGCTGAATCAGATACACTCTCATACTTTATTCCACATAAGTATACATGTTTATTCAGATAATAATAGACAAATCTGGCACACCGCCAAGGGGGTGGAAATCGAAACTAATGATTTGATTGGTTATCCATAAAAGGTAATTCTTTCGCATCATACTAACAGAATTCTTAATTAATTAAGAAGCTTCTGCAAAACTGAGAAACCAAAAAATAACATTCTTGGACATCAAACACTGATAAGGAAGAGATGGAGCTGCTTTACCTTGCCCTTGCAGCTATCTATAAACAGAAACTGCTGTTTTCACAGCTTCCTCAGTAATTTTCCACATATACACAAGATGGAGGACATAGGTATACAAAATGGATTCTCATCCCTCACAGTGTTGATGCTGCATCAAGGAGGGATAAGCCATGCGCCCTGCATGGCACATGTGTTCAATCTGGTTGTCCAGCAGTTCCTTAAGTCTTCCACCCATCTTCAAGACATCCTGAAAATGGCCAGGAAACTTTGCATGCACTTCAGCCACTCGTACACGCAAAGCACACCCTACTTGAGCTGCAGTGGCAGAACGACATCCCCAAACATAGGCTGATGTGCAACGTTTCCACCCATAGGAATTCCACCCTCTTTATGTTGGACCAACTATATGAACAGAGAAAGGCCATAAACTATTCCTTGATAATCCAAGCGGACAGGAGTACTCCCTTGTATAACTTCGATGTCAGCCAGTGGCAGCTCATGCGTGACACCTGCAGTTTGCTCAGGCCCTTTGAGGAGACCACGTTATTTGTCAGTCGCTAGGACTAGTTTGTCAGGAGCAGGAGCATCCAGAGGAGCTACAGGGCGACGAGGAAGATGAGGCAGAGGACCCAGACACTCTGTGGCAGTATGCAGTGGAGATAGAGGCAGGGAGTCCCTCTGAGTCACTTGCACAAATGGCCCGCATGCTTGCTTGCGTAATGACAGCCGAATTGTCACTATTCCGCAGAGGGATGACTTATGGTTCTCTACCTTGTTTGACCCTTACTAGCGTTCCAAAATGGGGGCCTTTTTTACATCCAATGAGAGGGAGGACAAACTGAACTACTACAGAGACATCCTATGTAGTCAATTGGCCGCTGACTATCTGCGCCACCATCCACCCTCTCGCAGGTCTGACTGCGGGGGCCCTCTGCGCTCGTGTCCCACTGCCATGGCTCCTGGGGAGGGGTGGGAGGGGTGGCAGGAGCAGTAGCAGCTCTCTCAGCAGCAGTCTAAGTCTAGAGTCGCTGATTAGTGATGAGCGGCATAGGCAATATTAGAATTTGCGATATTTTGAGAATTTTTGCCTGAATATTCACCGTAAATTCGCAAATTCGAGAATTCGTGATCTCCAGTCATTATTTACTTGATTGCGAAAATAGGAAAGGTAATATGTTCGTGATAAAAATTCGCGATTAGAATATTCGTGATCAACACTAAGGGGTAAGCAACTTTCCTATTGGTTGCTAGGGATGTTGCTAATGGCGATATTCACGATAAATTTGCAATTAGAATATTCGCGATCAACACTATTCGCGAATATGAATATATAGCACTATATTCTAAATATTTGTGAATTCTCAAAGTGGCAATATTTGCGATTAAAATTTGCGATTCGAATATTCACACTCAACACTATCGCTGATGAGCAGCTTTCTTCACCCGCATAGTGAAGAAACTACTCACCAGTAGCTTGAAATAGAGCAGAACCTGAACCAGCGGGTGGTGTTAATTTGGAGTGCACCCTGCCAGCCGTCATTGAAGATCCGCTGGACTACTGGGCAGGCAAACGGCCAGTAGTGTGGCATCAGAGCAGGTGTTTAGTGCGGTGGGGGCCATAGTTACCCCAAGAAGGACTTGCCTGTCCACCCAAAATGTGGAGAGGCTGACCTTTGTCAAGATGAATCAGGCGTGGATCAGCCAGGATTTCCACCCACCAATGCCTGATGCATCAGACTAGATCATCCATGTTGCCAGACTAACACTTTGACAAAAGAGACCGTTTTCTTCTGGCTACCTGCCTCAGCTACTATTCTGATGCTGCCACTTGCCTGATGCCACACATCTGATGCCAAGTGCTCCTTCTTTCACCCACCATCTTCAGCTGGTACTCATATTGCCACCTCCCCACTCTGTCACCGGGTCACTATGTTGTCTCCTGATGCTGCTGCCACCTCCACACTAGGTCACTTTGCCACTCTGTGGTCTCCTGATGCAGCTACTACCTGGACACTATGTCACCTTGCCACTCTGTGGCCTCTTGATGCTGCTGCCACCTCCACACTGTCATTGTGCCACCCTATGGCCTCCTGCTGATTCTGCTGCTGCCGCCACCTCCGCACTCTGTCATTGTGTCACTCTGTGGCCTCCTGATGCTGCCGCCACCTCCACACTCTGTCATTGTGCCACTCGGTGGCCTCCTGATGCTGCCGCCACCTCCACACTCTGTCATTGTGCCACTCAGTGGCCTCCTGATGCTGCCGCCACCTCCACACTCTGGTATTAGGCCACTTTGTGGTCTCCTCATGCTGCTTCCACACTCTGTCATTGTGTCGCTCTGTGGCCTCCTTATGCTGCTTCCACCTCCACACTCTGTCATTGTGTCACTCTGTGGCCTCCTGATGATGCTGCCACATCCACACTCTGTCTTTGTGCCACTCTGTGGCCTCCTGATGCTGCCGCCAACTCCACACTCTGTCATTGTGCCACTCGGTGGCCTCCTGATGCTGCCGCCACCTCCACACTCTGTCATTGGGCCACTCTGTGGTCTCCTCATGCTGCTTCCACACTCTGTCATTGTGCCGCTCTGTGGCCTGCTTATGCTGCTTCCACCTCACCACTCTGTCATTGTGTCACTCTGTGGCCTCCTGATGATGCTGCCACATCCACACTCTGTCTTTGTGCCACTCTGTGGCCTCCTGATGCTGCCGCCAACTCCACACTCTGTCATTGTGCCACTCGGTGGCCTCCTGATGCTGCCGCCACCTCCACACTCTGTCATTGGGCCACTCTGTGGTCTCCTCATGCTGCTTCCACACTCTGTCATTGTGCCGCTCTGTGGCCTGCTTATGCTGCTTCCACCTCACCACTATGACATAGGGCCACTCTGTGGACTTCTCATGCTATTCCCACCCTCCTCACTTCATGACTGGGCCACTAGTTAGCCTTTCGGCCTGGCTGACATCATCATTTATTTGACCTTTCTTCTGATCTGTCAGAAGGAAGGAAAAATGAGACGCACAACGATTCCTGTCTGTGTAGCAGCTGTAAGGCCTATATGGTCCCATCAGAATTGGCTTATGATATGGTAGCCAAAAGCAGGTATGGGTACAAAACACAGAAGACATGCAGATATTCCATTCACGTGTCCTCTCTGTTTTGGATCCACTCCTGTTTTTTTGGGCATTAGCAATACTGATGGATCACTGAGGAAATGCTGACCGAGTGAAGGCGGATGCTTCACAGACAGGATCCGTTTTTTGTGCTTTATTGTTCTGACGGATCAGAGGAAGGGCAAAATAATCAGTGATGTCAACACAAACTTACTGCTGACACCCTTTCCACTCTGTCGGGGGGCTGTACTTGTATAGGCCTTTAATAGAACAGGTTCTGTACAGTCGTGGCCAAAAGTTTTGAGAATGACACAAATATTAGTTTCACAAAGTTTGCTGCTAAACTGCTTTAAGATCTTTGTTTCAGTTGTTACTGTGATGTAGTGAAATATGATTACACGCACTTCATACGTTTCAAAGGCTTTTATCGACAATTACATGACATTTATGCAAAGAATCAGTATTTGCAGTGTTGGCCCTTCTTTTTCAGGACCTCTGCACTTCGACTGGGCATGCTCTCAATCAACTTCTGGGCCAATTCCTGACTGATAGCAACCCATTCTTTCATATTCACTTCTTGGAGTTTGTCAGAATTAGTGGGTTTTTGTTTGTCCACCCGCCTCTTGAGGATTGACCACAAGTTCTCAATGGGATTAAGATCTGGGGAGTTTCTAGACCATGGACCCAAAATGTCAACGTTTTGGTCCCCGAGCCACTTAGTTATCACTTTTGCCTTATGGCACGGTGCGCCATCTCGCTGGAAAATGCATTGTTCTTCACCAAACTGTTGTTGGATTGTTGGAAGGAGTTGCTGTTGGAGGGTGTTTTGGTGCCATTCTTTATTCATGGCTGTGTTTTTGGGCAAAATTGTGAGTGAGCCCACTCCCTTGGATGAGAAGCAACCCCACACATGAATGGTCTCAGGATGCTTTACTGTTGGCATGACACAGGACTGATGGTAGCGCTCACCTTTTCTTCTCCGGACAAGCCTTTTTCCAGATGCCCCAAACAATCGGAAAGAGGCTTCATCGGAGAATATGACTTTGCTCCAGTCCTCAGCAGTCCATTCACCATACTTTCTGCAGAAGATTAATCTGTCCCTTATGTTTTTTTTGGAGAGAAGTGGCTTCTTTGCTGCCCTTCTTGACACCAGGCCATCTTCCAAAAGTCTTCGCCTCACTGTGCGTGCAGATGCGCTCACACCTGCCTGCTGCCATTCCTGAGCTAGCTCTGCACTGGTGGCACTCCGATCCCACAGCTAAATCCTCTTTAGGAGACGATCCTGTCGCTTGCTGGACTTTCTTGGACGCCCTGAAGCCTTCTTAACAAGAATTGAACCTCTTTCCTTGAAGTTCTGGATGATCCTATAAATTGTTGATTGAGGTGCAATCTTAGTAGCCACAATATCCTTGCCTGTGAAGCCATTTTTTATGCAATGCAATAATGGCTGCACGCGTTTCTTTGCAGGTCACCATGGTTAACAATGGAAGAACAATGATTTCAAGCATCACCCTCCTTTTAACATGTCAAGTCTGCCATTTTAACCCAATCAGCCTGACATAATGATCTCCAGCCTTGTGCTCGTCAACATTCTCACCTGTTAACAAGACGATTACTGAAATGATCTCAGCAGGTCCTTTAATGACAGCAATGAAATGCAGTGGAAAGGTTTTTTTGGGATTAAGTTAATTTTCATGGCAAAGAAGGACTATGCAATTCATCTGATCGCTCTTCATAACATTCTGGAGGATATGCAAATTGCTATTACAAAAACTTAAGCAGCCACTTTTCCAATTACCAATATTTATGTAATTCTCAAAGCTTTTGGCCACGACTGTAGACATCTATGTGGAATCAGCTGATGATGGTGTAAAAGGAGTACACTGCTTCTTGGCATTAACATCCACCTGTAAGGCTGAGTTAATACTTGAGCTATTTGGTCAGTTTTGGCCCTGTGACTGCCCAAATAAGTGAAGTGTGCAGTGATTCTAAGAGCGACGCCTGTCATCTGCATGTCATACTGACTCACAGTATTATTTTACTACCTCAGCAGACTCCCTATGCGTGTTACTGCAAGGCACAGTGTTCTACATCACTATAAAGGATCTCTGCAGCCAGGAAATATTTGAAAAATTCACTCATCTTTAGTCAAGAGTATAACTTGGAGACTTCCCCCACTGCACTTTATGTGTGTCTAGGACACTAAACTCTGCTAAGACCTAAAGCGGTTCACTTTGACAGCCTGAAGTTTGACCAGCCTCTTTAACTATCTTGAAGCCTCTTTGATTAGATCATGAGGAACTTTGCCACACTCTGGTTAGCAATTCATGAAAAAAAGCCTTTCACCAAGCTTCTACAGTCACCTACGAAAACTCTAAACTCCTACTATTCTAGGACTTCTCCTCAACAGTAGCAGAAAAATGAAGAGCCTTCAATCCTGTTTGTAAGCTTTTATTGGATAAATCAATTCAATTTTCTCTTCAATACCCTGCCACCCTCCGATTCTCCATGGGCGACAAGGTATGGGTGTTCAACGATCCTCAGAAGGCTCTAGCCCATCTTCACACTTCAGGTCCAGCTTTACCCATTTCTTCCACCTCAAATGACTAGAAAGCGGAGTCATCTGAGACTTTTGGTTTAAGTTCCCATTTTTGCTTCTCTTGATTAGTCTACTTTATCTGAGCTCCAATTATGGAGTTTGTATTTCTATTTGCTATGTTCTTTGTTACCATGGTGCTGCTCTCACGGGCTGACGGGCAGCACGGTGGTGAGTTGCAATTTTTTGAATGTTCATCTATAAGGCAATCCTGTGCGCACCACTTTGGGGGACCTCATAAGTTGCTGGGGGAATGCCTGCTCGCTGGGACGGGTTTTCCTCCTTTTTTTTCTCGTCACATTCATATCCCTTTTGGCCGCTCATTGGTATTGGTTAAATGGCGAGTAACACTAACGTTACTGCATCCACCATTTCCACTTTACCCTGGTGTACCTGGAATGTTAAGGGCCTCAATACTCCAGTCAAACGTAAAAAAGTGTTGAACCATCTGCATAAACTTAAATCACACATTTTATTCCTACAGGAAGCCTACTGGGTCAAAGGGAATTATCCTCCCTTATGTAACAAAAGATTCCCAACGTGCGTTAAAGATTTCTTCTCTAGGAAAATGAGAGGAGTAGCTATTTTATTTAGCTCTCTAATCCAGTACGAAATTTTGAACACCATTGAAGACCCAGCGAGCAGTTATTATTGATTGTACAACATACTGTTTGGTTAATGTATATGCTCCTCATGCCTCCGCTAGGGCCTTCTTGGCATCACTACTAACGGTTATAGCCAGCTGGGATGTGAATAACGTCATAGTGGGAGGGGACTTTAGCGATGTTCATGATATGCTACTAGATAGATCTCAACAGCGTACATCTTCTCCCACTACAACCACTAATGCTATTCAAACCCTCATGGATCATCTAGACCTGATAGACCCTTGGCGATTACTACATCCCACAATTGTCATGTGAGAATTGATTACTGGTGTTATAGTAATTTCCTTACCCCGTGCTCACAAGCACGTGTATCAGCTCCTTTTGTGTAAGGAAAGGCCGCACTATTCCAGTAATGAGATAATATGCTTCATGGTTGAGATCTGGTGAGAGACTGCCCTCTCCTCCAGACTGCTTCTTTATTTACATAGACAAAAGGGATAACAATAGGAAGGGGCACGCCCAACACCTGACCACTCCCTTCATGTACAGTACAAACATACAGGAAGTGATGACACACAACATTTCTCTCAATCACCACTAGGGGGAGTCTTGTTCAGCACCGATCAGTGATCAATGCTCAACAAGGCTCACCAGGATTCTCATGTGGGCCTACTTAGAGGAACAGCATCGCCATCTCCAGCGGTTGATCAGGCACACTGGAAATAACGAATGCACGTTCCTTTCCGTATATTGTTCTCTTAATAAATGCATCCACACCAAGCCAATAAATCCGCTCTATGGGCGGGGGCCCTAGCTCGCGCACATCCATTTCCCAAGACAACACTGCTCTGCAGCGCATCAGTCTCCCCCGGCCTACAGCCCAGTGCATAGCACATAGACTGTTTGCCAGCGGAGACCTCTGCGTCCGGCAGCTGATTGTTCTCTACATCCACAGTAAGATATCCACTCCAATGGTTTACACACTGAGAGACATAATGACAATATATGAATTTCCACAACACTGGTTAATCCCACACATCTCCATTCACCTTTTGAAATCCTCTAGGATTATGGATATCTATATTTCAGACCACGTCCCTGTCATTTTTGATTCAGCCCTAAATACGCCTATCCCTCTTTCCAAACAATGGCGTTTTCCTTCCTACCTATTTCACTCTGAAAACTTTAAATCCATGCTTTCTAGTTTACATATGCCTCGGACTATGAGAGACCAAGGGAAGACATTAAGCTTTTTTGGGCTGCCTCTAAGGCAGTTATCAGAGGCCAGATCATTTCCTATGTCTCCCATAAACGGAAAAAAGTAATGGCCTCATTACCCTCCACTCAGCAAACTCTTACTCAGGCATACAAGAAATTTAAGTTCAATAACACTCCTATATAAAATGAGAACACTTGGACTAGGAGAAAATATCTGTATGTGGGTAAGTAACTGGCTCAGTAATAGAAAACAGAGGGTGGTTATTAATGGTACACACTCAGATTGGGTCACGGTCACTAGTGGGGTACCTCAGGGGTCAGTACTGGAGGGGTCACTGTCACTAGTGGGGTACCTCAGGGGTCAGTACTGGAGGGGTCACTGTCACTAGTGGGGTACCTCAGGGGTCAGTATTGGGCCCTATTCTCTTCAATATATTTATTAATGATCTTGTAGAAGGCTTGCACAGTAAAATATCTATTTTTGCAGATGACACTAAACTGTGTAAAGTAATTAACACTGAAGAGGACAGTTTTCTGCTACAGAGGGATCTGGATAGATTGGGGGCTTGGGCAGAAAAATGGCAGATGAGGTTTAACACTGACAAATGTAAAGTTATGCACATGGGAAGGAATAATGCAAGTCACCCGTACATACTAAATGGTAAAACACTCAGTAACACTGACATGGAAAAGGATCTAGGAATTTTAATAAATAACAAACTAAGTTGTAGAAACCAGTGTCAGGCAGCTGCTGCTAAGGCCAATAAGATAATGGGTTGCATCAAAAGGGGCATAGATGCCCGTGATGAAAATATAGTCTTACCACTTTATAAATCACTAGTCAGACCACACATGGAGGACGGTACAGTTCTGGGCTCCCGTGAACAAGGCAGACATAGCAGAGCTAGAGAGGGTTCAGAGGAGGGCAACTAAAGTAATAACTGGAATGAGGGATCTACAGTACCCTGAAAGGGTATCAAAATTAGGGTTATTCACTCTAGAAAAAAGACGACTGAGGGGAGATCTAATAACTATGTATAAATATATCAGGGGTCAGTACAGAGATCACTCCCATCATCTATTTATCCCCAGGACTGTGACTGTGACGAGGGGACATCCTCTGCGTCTGGAGGAAAGAAGGTTTGTACACAAACATAGAAAAGGGTTCTTCACGGTAAGAGCAGTAAGACTATGGAACTCTCTGCCTGAGGAGGTGGTGATGGTGAGTACAATAAAGGAATTCAAGAGGGGCCTGGATGTATTCCTGGAGTGTAATAATATTTCAGGCTATAGCTACTAGAGAGGGGTCGTTGATCCAGGGAGTTATTCTGATGCCTGATTGGAGTCGGGAAGGAATTTTTTCCCCTTAAGTGGGGAAAATTGGCTTCTGCCTCACAGGGTTTTTTGCCTTCCTCTGGATCAACTTGCAGGAAACAGGTCGAACTGGATGGACAAATGTCTTTTTTCGGCCTTATATACTATGTTACTATGTTACTCCTGAAATGAAACAACAATATTTAAATGCTAAAATGGAGGCTGAAGCAGCTGCTCATGACAGGGCTTTATTAGATGTGAACTATCAAAAACAGATTTTTCCGTTGGGGTAATAAACCAGTTAGACTGTTAGCATCCCTCACCAAACCTTTTCGTTCAGTCACAAAAATCTCCAAATTAAAGCTACAGGCGGGTTCCTCCATATCTCATCCTACGGAAATTGTGGAACAATTCAAATCCTTCTTCAAATTTTCATATGTCACTTCCTGAGAGGACATACCATCAGGGTCCACTTTTCTCAATACTAATATTTTACCCATCTTAACAGATGATCATCGACTAATTTTAACTCACCTATTAGTCAAGATGAAATTACTGCCACTGTAAAACCTCTCCTGGAATTATCTTCAGGAAATTCTTAGTCTAAGACACTTTGGTCCAATGTTCTGTTCTGCTGTCCAGATGATGTACCATAATCCCCGCTCTACTATATGGGTTAACTCTATTTGCTCCTCATCATAGCCCTTGACCCTCTAATTAGAGTTTTGAAAACTCTCTCAGCATTTCGTGGTATCCACACAGGTTCAGTTGAGACTAAACTACGAGTCTTTGCTGATGACGTATTATTATTCATCTCTAACTCACGTTAGGCAATCCCAGAGATAATGGCCGTTATAGCATCCTATGGCGCTGTCTCTGGATTCAAGGTCAATTTTCATAAATCAAAGGCGCCTCCAATTTTCCGCACAGCCAGAAAACATTGGGGTACTTCATTCCCATTTCAATGGCATCCCAAATCCTTACTTCAATGGCATCCTGAATACATTACTTATCTGGGGGTTAAATTAGCAGCCAACCCAGCTCAACTGTATAAACTGAACTACCGTCCTCTTATTGCCTCGATTATTTCCTTAACTCAATCCTGGCAACATTTTACACTGTCCTTCTCTGGCCGATGTCACCTCCTTAAAATGGTGGCCTTTCCTAAACTACTCTATTTAATCCAAACTCTCCCCCTTTTGCTCCACCCAACGGGCACCAAACTTCTTCAGAGAACTTTTAGACGATTCATTTGGAACTCCTCTCCGGGGAGTCGTATTAGCCTTTATAAACTCCAGCAACCTCGGATCTTGGGGGGGGTCTTCATTTACCTGACATTTCACTATATAACCTGCCAACTTCCGATATGTTATTGACTGGATGCAAGACAAAACCCATTTTGCAAATGTAGACATGGAAAAACTATTTTTCCCCCACGTCTCCCTTTTGGCACTCCTTCACCTACCAAAAGCTACACTTCCTCCTAACATAAGTGATTTCCCTGTATTATGGAACACTATTCAGGCCTGGCATAAAGTAAGGAAACTCAGCAAACTAGGTGGAACGCACTTTCTTTCAGCCCTTTATAGGTCACCCAGGATTTCGAGGGGGCAGACTACCCAGAATATACACCCCATTGGCTATACAGGGATATATTTGGATCTTCGATATGTTAGATTCTAGTCACTCTCTTCTTTCTTTCACAGAAGCTTCTCAGCAGTTTCCAGCATTTCCCATAACCAATTCATATATCTACAGGCTCGAAGTTTTGTTCAACATTGCATGAACAATATTCCGAGAGATTCGAGAGCGACATGCCTAGATATATTTCACAAAAAGTTCAGAAAACAGATCTCTTCTACCAGTACTATATACAAATTCCTCAAACCCTTAATAGATTGGGATGTGGTCACTACAGGCCCGGGGGAAATGGCTCAAAGATTTTCCAAGTCTTGACGTCAAAACACTATTAGAGGCCACATTGAAAATCCGTAAACACTCCCCAGTCAGCAGTTATACGGATATGGCCTTGATGATATTCCATAAAGCTTATGTGACACAGAGTATTAAAAATAAAATGTCTTCTAACTGTACCTATTCTTGCTCTAAATGCACCCGACACAGAGTTATACCATCATCTATGGGGCTGCAATGTGTTCAAGATTTGTGGGAGCAAGTGAGATTCCATACACTATCAACATACAATATAACCTTCACTATTACTCCTCAGTGGGCTATTTTAACATACTATCTGGTCTCCCTATACGAGATAAAGCTTTATTACATATTTGGGCGGCCGACACTAGGAAAAGTCTTCTACATAGACGGTTAGACTCAGAAACACCCGCTATCCCTTTTATCCAAGCCGAAATAAGTAACCTTTCTGTTTCATATGGATTGGATAAAGAAATATCAGATAAAGAAAAAAATGACACAATGATTTTTTGAAAAATGGTCTTTATTTATAAATACTCTTTCCGCTTCCATTAAATCTAAACTTATTTCACATTTTGAACATACTAGCATGGTATTTATATGAGGTTCTTTACCTCCCACAAAAAATTAAATAAAGTAAAATTAAATAAAATAAATAAAAAAAGTGATAAAAAAAAATACCCAGAATGGTATGAATGAAAACTACAGATTATCCCTCAAAAAATGAGCCCTCACACAGCTCCGTACAAATAGAGGTCACAATATGGCAATGAAAATGGAAAAAAACTATACATATGTGGCATCGCCATAATTGTACTGACCCGGAGAATGAAAGTAACAGATCAGTTTTACCGTATAGGGAACACCATAAAAACAAAACATAAAACTGTTACATAATTGCGTTATTTTTACAATTTCACCCTCACATGGAATTTTTTTTTCCATCTCCCCACTACAGCGTTTGCAATATTAAATGGTGGAATTAGAAAATACAACTTGTCTCGCAAAAAACAAGCGCTCACACAGCTATGTAAATGGAAAAATAAAAAAGTCCTGGAAAGGCAGGGAGTAAAAAAAAAAAATGCGAAAAACACTCTGGGGCTGAAAGGGTTAACTGTAAGGTTTAAAATATAAGTCATTAACAGAATATACGTCTTCCTAAACAGGATTTATCAGATGTTTTATAGAAGCCATTATGCGATATCAATTAAGCTTTTATATCCAAATATACAACCTGAAATGAAAACAATGTCTATGACCCAGTGATACATTGTTTCGTTATATTGCAGCCATACGGCTTCTCTCTTGTGTGACTTCACTAATGACCCCTAATCATTGCTTTAGAAGCAAAAACATTTTTCTCATTCTGAATGCAGCTTCTCTCATGTGTGATTCCTCTTATGTTTTAGAAGACTTGATTTATCTGAAAAACGTTTCCCACATTCTGAACATGAATATGGCTTCACTCCTGTGTGTCTTCTCTCATGTTTAACAAGATTTGATTTCTCGGTAAAACATTTCCCACATTCTGAACATGAATACGGCTTTTCCCCAGTGTGAATTCTCTCATGTGTAACAAGATTGGATTTCTGTGTAAAACGTTTCTCACATTCTGAACATGAATATAGTTTCACTCCTGTGTGAAGTCTTTCATGTTTAACAAGTTGTGATTTATCCGTAAAACATTTCCCACAATCTGAACATGAATATGGCTTCTCTCCTGTGTGACATCTCTGATGTGTAACAAGATTTGATTTCCGTGTGAAACATTTCCCACATTCTGAACACGAATATGGCTTCTCTCCTGTGTGACTTCTCTCATGTGTAACAAGATTTGATTTCCGTGTGAAACATTTCCCACATTCTGAACATGAATACATTTTCTCTCCTTTGTGACGTCTTCGGTGTGTAGAAAGTCCTGAGCTGTTTGTGGATTCTTTACCACAATGAAACCTATTAATCCTTTTCTGACTTGTACTTGCGGTAACAATCTGTGATCGGTCAGGAGAAGGTTCCCCATAATTAGGAGGATTATATGACAGATCTGTACTGTGAAGTCCTGGATGTACATTAAGGGTAATGAGGTTTTCTCCTGAAGAGCGCTGCAGGATATCTTCATCTAGTGGTAACATGACATTTTCACATTTCTTACTGGGATTTTCTGTTAAGATAAAAATAAAAATTGTTTAAAGTTTTTTTTTTTTTTCAAACTACAGAGTAGAGAAACGTATAACGTTCCAATTAGGCTGAAAGTTGATCCAGCAGGAAGGAGAAGTGTTCATTCATTTGGAATCCATTCCTGACTTTGGCCCAAAAAACTGCCCTTGTGATCCCGGCCTAACAAAGCTTCTAGAACTTCCTGACAAAGTCCAGGATTCTGGTTTACACCGGGTCATGACTTTTATTACATACAGTAAATAATGACTTAACAAGACTACAAAATGTGAAAAGCCGGACCATGTCTGGAAACGGGCCCTGCTCTCTGCCAACACATTTTACCTCTCAACAGCAACTAGACATCATTTCAATAAAAAGGGAGCATCATGGTTGGAGCTGGTGAAGGGGGGTCTAATGGTTTGGAGCTGGTGGGGGGACCTAATGGTTTGTAGCTGGTGGGGGGACATCATGGTTTGGAGCTGATTTGCTGCCTCATGGTCTGGACACCCTGCAACCATTGGGTAAACAACTGGGCTAATCCTGCTTAAAACGTTCAGAGTAAATCTAGAGATGCTCCACATTTATCCCAGGAGCTTTGGCTGGAGGACAGATCTGCTGCACAGCTACACAAGTCTGTCTACCTCTATACCACTTAGTGGTTGGCATTTCTGTCACAATGGAGCATTGTAAGCCCCGCCCCTGCAGAACTTGTCTGTTTCTATATGTGGAACCTTAAAATCCACCCTTTTTGGACAGATTATAAGAGCAGCACAGATCAGTCACTGGTTATCTACGAGCACGTTCACACACAGCAGATGAGCTGCAGACATTTCTGTGACTGTCCCGCTACCCTGAATGTGGCTTGTAATAATCCTTGCACCTGCTGCAGAAACAACCCAATATATGGAAATCTCTACAATAAATGTGCCGTGTGTGAACACAGTCTAATGCAGCTAGAACATTCTGGGACCTGCAATTATTGCTAGAAGTCACAGGTTCAGTCTGAAGGGGATGAGAAGAGAATCGCTTAAGTGATGGACGACATGATCACATTTAGCAATTTAAAGCCGATGCAATGACGGGTCTTACCTTGTGATATAAGAGGCTGCTGCTCCTCCATTACATGTCACTGCACACACGTGTACACACTGCACATGACGGATCTTACCCTGTGATATAAGAGGCTGGTGCTCCTCCATTACATGTCACTGCACACACGTGTATACACTGCACATGACGGGTCTTACCCTGTGATATAAGAGGCTGGTGCTCCTCCATTACATGTCACTGCACACACGTGTATACACTGCACATGACGGCTCTTACCCTGTGATATAAGAGGCTGGTGCTCCTCCATTACATGTCACTGCACACACGTGTATACACTGCACATGACGGCTCTTACCCTGTGATATAAGAGGCTGGTGCTCCTCCATTACATGTCACTGCACACACGTGTACACACTGCACATGACAGGCTCTTACCTTGTGATATAAGAGGCTGGTGCTCCTCCATTACATGTCACTGCACACACGTGTATACACTGCACATGACGGCTCTTACCTTGTGATATAAGAGGCTGGTGCTCCTCCATTACATGTCACTGCACACACGTGTACACACTGCACATGACGGCTCTTACCTTGTGATATAAGAGGCTGGTGCTCCTCCATTACATGTCACTGCACACACGTGTATACACTGCACATGACGGCTCTTACCCTGTGATATAAGAGGCTGGTGCTCCTCCATTACATGTCACTGCACACACGTGTATACACTGCACATGACGGCTCTTACCTTGTGATATAAGAGGCTGGTGCTCCTCCATTACATGTCACTGCACACATGCGTATACACTGCACATGACGGCTCTTACCCTGTGATATAAGAGGCTGGTGCTCCTCCATTACATGTCACTGCACACACGTGTATACACTGCACATGACGGCTCTTACCCTGTGATATAAGAGGCTGGTGCTCCTCCATTACATGTCACTGCACACACGTGTACACACTGCACATGACGGCTCTTACCTTGTGATATAAGAGGCTGGTGCTCCTCCATTACATGTCACTGCACACACGTGTATACACTGCACATGACGGCTCTTACCCTGTGATATAAGAGGCTGGTGCTCCTCCATTACATGTCACTGCACACACGTGTATACACTGCACATGACGGCTCTTACCCTGTGATATAAGAGGCTGGTGCTCCTCCATTACATGTCACTGCACACACGTGTATACACTGCACATGACGGCTCTTACCCTGTGATATAAGAGGCTGGTGCTCCTCCATTACATGTCACTGCACACACGTGTATACACTGCACATGACGGCTCTTACCTTGTGATATAAGAGGCTGGTGCTCCTCCATTACATGTCACTGCACACACGTGTATACACTGCACATGACGGCTCTTACCTTGTGATATAAGAGGCTGGTGCTCCTCCATTACATGTCACTGCACACACGTGTACACACTGCACATGACGGCTCTTACCCTGTGATATAAGAGGCTGGTGCTCCTCCATTACATGTCACTGCACACACGTGTATACACTGCACATGACGGCTCTTACCCTGTGATATAAGAGGCTGGTGCTCCTCCATTACATGTCACTGCACACACGTGTATACACTGCACATGACGGCTCTTACCCTGTGATATAAGAGGCTGGTGCTCCTCCATTACATGTCACTGCACACACGTGTATACACTGCACATGACGGCTCTTACCCTGTGATATAAGAGGCTGGTGCTCCTCCATCATGGCCTCCTTGTACAGATCCTTGTGGCCTTCTATATACTCCCACTCCTCCATGGAGAAATAGACAGTGACGTCCTGACACCTTATAGGAACCTGACAACACAATGACACCGTCATCACCCAGACCCTCCAGTGCTGTTACTGGAGAATTTCCCAGCATTCCCAGCAGTGTCACCTCTCCAGTCAGCAGCTCCATCATCTTGTGGGTGAGCTCTAGGATCTTCTGCTCATGTATCAGGGGGTGAGGGGAGGCTCTGTGATGGGGGAGGGGTCCTGCTCCGCCCTCCTGACTCCTGGAGATGGATGATGGGAGTCACACAGTCCCCCGATGTCTTCTTCACTATTGTGTACTCCTGTGGATGGAGAGAGACACTTAGGAATAAACCCTTCAGGGGCCATGTGCTCTCCTCCGGCCTCTCCTCCTGGTACAACGTGCCTACTTACCTCCTCATGGCTCCTACATGACTATTGGTCACTGGTCACATGACACATCACTCACCATACTGGGGGCAGATCTTCAGGTTCTCCGTCACTTGGAAGGTCTGGAGGCCGTTCTCCAGGACCCTGGACTCTTCCTATCACTTCCTATGATGGATTCTCCTTCCCGATGTCTGACTTGTTACAGAATACAATACAGAGGAGAGAAATCTAGAGAAGTTTACCTCTCCGCTCAGCAGGAGATGATCTCCAAGGTGAGGTCTAATATTCTTCTGCTGATCTCCTTCCCGTCCATCCTCGGTGGTCATTCAGGAGAAGAGGAGAGAACTGGAGGAGCTGGAGGCTTCTAGTGCTGCAGGCGCCTTTATGAGAAGAGGAGAGGAAATCATCCAGGGGACAAGACCAGATGTCACCTCCAGAACCGCACTGCCTGAGCCTGGAGGGGCCCCCACCACATGGATTCCAGGGGCCCCAACATGGAGATCTCTGGTGGCTCCACAGGAGATAAGTGTCTGATAGATGCAGGTCCCACCTCTGGGCTGTGCTCAGCTGTGTCCAGAACTCCTAGAGAAGAGACTGGAGAGAGCTGAGCTCAGGCCGGGCCCCGCTCCATTCATTCTCCTCCTGGAGGCAGGGGCCCCTCACCAGGACAGTCAGGGCCAGCGAATGATGACAACCCCCATTATCCCCACTACTCCCCCCATCATACTAAGCTGAGGAGCGGAGAAGGATTCCTTGTGTGTAATGGAGGAGAATCTCCAGAGGTGACATGTCTGAGCTCTCCACCACACTGTCTCCTCACAGCTCATCTTACCTGCAGGCTGGAGGAATGGCTGATACCAGAGAGAACAAGAGCCCTGACTACCGACCAGGACCTGCCCAGTATCTGCTGCACTGCCAGAGCTGAAGGACCTGGGGTGACGTCACCGTCATGTGATCAGTGCAGGGGGCGGGGCTCAGCAGTGGAGAGGAGAAGAGGTGGTGAAGGACCTGGGATGACCTCACTGTCATGTGACCAGTCCAGGGGGCGGGGCTCAGCAGTGGAGAGGAGAAGAGGTGGTGAAGGACCTGTGATGATGTCACCATCATGTGATCAGTGCAGGAGGTGGAGCTGTGCAGTGGAGAAGTTGAGAGGACTGTAATAATGATCATGTGACATCAGGGGCGGAGCTTTGCATGGAGAAACGATGAGTCTAGTGGCTTTTCTCTTAGAGCCAAAGCAATGCTGGGTGTTGTAGTTCTCTCCTTTAAGATCGACAAAGCGGCTTTTAATTAAAGCCTTTAAGATACACTCTGGTGCTCCAAATCAATGCAATCTCTAAATTTTATTACAAAAAGTAAAAGCAATTATACATCTTCAGAAGAGGGCGGTCCCCTCTGAGGCTCAAGCATTATTTCATTGGTTAAGAAGGAAAAGGAGATAAGATAACACTTAGCGTCTGCGCAGTATGCACTAGCTCATAAACTTTGGAATATAAACATCTGGTTATCGCCACCTTGTTGTAATGGCGGTCTTACTAACACCAATACTACATACATCATATGTGACACCTCAAGAAGGTGCTGTTCTATAGGCTGTGAGTAATATGTGTGTATCATATTCATTCAGCTACGTGATTGGCTTAAGTATCCTTTCACTGTACACACATCTTCTTCAAAGCACCTGTGGGGAGATTGAAGACAAACACTGCCCACACTGCCCCCCCTCCCCCCCCCTCTTCTCCTCATAGCCTTGCATAGACAGCTAGAACAGCAGAGAGGGGAGGGGGGGCCCCTGAGATAAGAAGAAGAAGTTTGTAACAGCTTCAGAAAAATTTAACCAGTTAGAGTCTAAAAGACACAAACATAGAATAAAATTCACACATCTCTTACAGTCCCGCCTTGAATTTGATTCTCCTACTAAACCTAAAACTAATCTGTCCCAATGCTTCACATGTCTCTTCACCGGCTACTTGACAAGCTATCCCTAATGAATAGCCTCGCATGACACTGGACCAAGCATAGGAAAGTCAGATGTTCTTTCCCTAACTTGCGTTTACGTCATATGGGGGTGAGATTGGAGATCATCAGTGCTTCTGATTTGTCTGGATCCAAGTCTTCATACAATTTTTCCATATTCTTTTGAGTCAAGATCAACAGTCACACAAGGGGAACCAAAAAGCATCATCCTTTCAAGTCTCTAGAGTCAACACTTTCTTGACTCCAATTTGGCTTTCCTTTGAGCTTCACTGATGTGCTTGTGGTCAACAACACTCGGAATGGACCATCAAACCAGGGTTTTAGGACTTTTCTAACGTGTCTTTTTACTACCACCCAATCCCCAGACACAAGTTGGTGGGTTCCTGGTACTTCATCAAAATCTGGAAGGGAAGCAAACACTCGAGAATGTACTTTAGTTAAATACTTATGCAAACTGATGAAATAATCTGTCAGACAACTGTGTTGCATCTGGAGCTGCTGTGGGAAATACAACCCTATAGCCTGACCCAAAAAGGACCCTATAGGGACTAAGGCCTGTCTTACGGTTAAGGTAGAATTCAGACAGCACTCCAATATGGTTAATGATGTTGAATTTTTATTTTGGCTTTCAGCCGGACATGGTGATTTACAGGCAACGTTTCGGGCTAACACTTGAGCCCTTCTTCAGGCTAGTGAATACATACAAAAACAGCATATAAGTACAAAGTTCAATTATGTGTATACATGTATCAAAAATCATCAAAGCACAAAAGGTAGTATGGTGAAATCAAATCAACCCAGTATCAGTCCCAGGGGGTAAATAAAGCCCGAAGGGACAAACCAAAAGGTATGAGAATATACATGGTCATGAGAAAAACTCTATCCTGGACACAGGACAAAACATCATACCATAATTTGTGTAGCATCAGGGAAGTAACAAACCGGGGAGGGCCGGAATGGTATCATAAATACTAAATAGAATTTAGGTACAGGAGGCACACAAACACCTAATCGTGCATAAGCAGCTGAAAGTTCTGAAAATAGTAGAGACGAGGACAGAAGGGGAGATAACATGTGCGCTTACCCATGGAGATATGCGAAATGGTAAGTCCGGCGTGCATGCCGGTGGATGCTGCCCCATGTTTAAATACCCTGTCGGTCAATGCGATAGGGTAAAACGCAAAAGTGCGTGTAAGTCAGGCGCCGGATGTGGAGCTGGGCGGGAAGCGAATAGGCTCTGCGTGCGCCATGCTGGAAATGGGCATAACGGCAGTGTGGCCTACGCCTGCGCTGTGGGGAGGGAGGTACTGGGCGCCATGACGGGAGCGGGCAAGAGAAGGGCAGGACAGCCCCTCGTATATATGTTGAGGAGAAATAAATTGTTTGCTGAAAAAACAAATGGATCCCTAGATGTGTGTGGCAATTCTTACAAAAAACCAACACGACAACAATATCTCAGGAGATAGCTATATGATAGGTAGTAAGGCGTGCGCCTGCGCATAAAGGGAAAATTTGAATGACAGCGGGCGCCATATTGGAAGAGGGCAAGTAACAGGGCAAAAGTAATCCGCCACGTATGAAACAAGGGCATAATCATGCGTATCAGAAGATAATGGTATGAGAATGGGAGCGCCAGAAGATAGAAGGAGAGATCAATAAAGAGGACAGACAAAGGTCTGGGAAGAAGAAAGCACATGTGATAACATAAGCGATACTTGAAGGATGCAGGACCCTAGGACGTGCTTGGCGGGTGTCACCACCCGCTACTGGACGACTCAGGTCCTAGAAAAAAGAGAAGAGAGGAGAATACGGGTTAAAAACCATATATGATTATGAAAGTATCATACATAAATAATCGTCAATCAAATATGTATTCTTTGTTTAAACCCGCTGGTTCCAGCGTATTCAAGCGTCTAATCCACAGCATATCCCTCTCATGTAGAAGCAGCAAGCGGTCCCCTCCTCTTCTTGGGGGAGGAATCCAGTCGATGACTTGAAAGCGTAACTGGCTAACCGTATGTTTTCGTAGCAAGAAGTGTTCCACTAGGGGAGCGTCACGTTTTTGGGTGCGAATGTAGGACTTATGTTGGCCAATGCGTTCCTTGACCTTCTGAATGGTTTCGCCAACATAACCCAAACCGCACGGACATTTTATGAGGTAGATGACATAGCTAGTTTGACAGGAAAAGTGACCATTGATGTTAAAAATCTTGCCTGATGTGGGATGACTGAAGGTCGGGCCCTTTGATACATTCCCACATAGGGCACAGGAAAGGCACGGATAGGTGCCTTTATTGGGGTTGTCTTGGATGGTAGTTTGTACAGAACGGGCTTTATTGGATCCAATGTCTGATCTCACGAGCATATCTCTGATGTTTTTAGCCCTTTTATAGGACATAAGAGGTTTTTCAGGAAAGATATTTGGGAAATTATTGGTGAGTATGTGCCAATGTTTAAATATACCGTAATTCTTCTGATGTCTGTGCTCAGATGAGAATATGTGGTGACGCATGGGATGTGTTTGGTAAGTCGTCTATCCATGCGTCTTGGAGTGAGTAATTCCATCCTTCGGATACTTTTAACTTTTTCAATGTGTTTGTCCAGGATATATTGGGGGTAGCCACGGTCAAGAAATTTCTCTGACATCTCCTGGAGGCGGGTGCTGCTCGTGGCAGTATCAGACACAATTCTCTTAACCCGCATAAGTTGAGATTTAGGGATAGAATGTATGAGTCCCGAAGGGTGGAAACTATTAAATTTCAATAAGCTATTTTTGTCCGTCGGCTTAGTATATAGATCGGTCATAATTGTATTGTCTCTTACCTCTAGCAGAACATCCAAGAAGGACATTTTGGACTTGCTGCTTTCCAGAGAGAGGGAAATGCTGGGAACGCTGGAATTGATAGAATGATGAAAGGCGATAAGGCTTTCTTCTGTACCCTGCCAAACACAAAAAATGTCGTCAATATACCTAACCCAGCAAATGACGTGTTTTTTGAAAAGTGCATGGGGATAAACCACCTGTTCTTCGAAGTAGTTCATGTACAAAACCGCGAAAGTGGGGGCTACATTGCACCCCATTGGACAGTAATATTCAGTAAAATCAAATTTCAGTAAGGTTTCCCGGACATAACTCAAGTGGATTCTATCAAACTGCATTCAAGGAGAGGAGCAGAGAAGGCGTTTGGGACATTTTGGCCACGTCTAGGAGATCTATAAAACGTCCCGTCTGATGACTGTCTGTTAGTAACGAAACCTATTTGGTCACTGTTAACCAGGGACGGGAAAATTTTAGCGAGTCTCTCTGCTAGGATTTTCGCATAAATTTTAATATCTGAGTTTAAAAGGGATATAGGCCGAAAATTGGCGGGGTTGTCAGACGGTTTACCCAGTTTTGGTAGCGTTATAATAAGAGCATGTAACATGTCCCTGGGAGAGGATTCTGAGGATGCGATCATATTAAAAGTGCGTACTAGATATGGTGACAGTGTGGATGAAAAGGTTTTGTAGTATTCATTTCAATTCAGTTTACGAAGGTGGAATTCGTATCTGTTGTGGCAATGAATATAAAGGTCATGTCTAGCCTTTTTTAGCTGGGAACCTAGTTTCTGATCAAGAGATGATTAATATTTTTTCTCTAGGTCTCTAATTAATAGGGTCAAGGTGTCAGTGGTTTTCTGGCGTCATTTTATTTGGGTGGATGCATGTTTTAGAAGATGGCCTCGAATGAAAGCCTTATGGGCACACCATAGGGTTGTATCCGATACTCCGATTGTATCTGATACAATCCGAGATTGTAATATGGTCACTAATGGAGGATGACTGAAGTAGGGAATTATTCATTCTCCAAGGTGAGTATACAAGGTTAGAGTATTGATCTTTCATTTTTAATGTAATGGGAGCATGGTCTGACCAAGTAATGGAATGAATATCTGAAGAAATAATCTCCTGAAGTAACCATTTATCTACTATGAATAGATCAATTCTGGAAAAGGAGTTATGGGGATTAGAGAAAAAGGAGTCATCTCTTTCATCTGCATGAAGAACTCGCCATGTATCAAACAGACCTTTATTATGAAGGAAGTCTTGTAGACCTGATTGTCAGGAAATTAGTGGAGCTCTTGTGGTTTTATCTAGAAGGGGGTCAGGACAAAGATTAAAATCACCGCATATAAGGAACAGTCCTTGTTTGTTGTTTTGGGCCAGATTAATAGTTTTTTTTATGAACCTGAGCTGATGTTTGTTAGGGGCATACATATTAGGCAAGGTATAGCGTGTGTTGTTTATGTCACATATAATACAGACATATCTGCCCTTATCATCAATTATAGTGTTATGAAGAACAAAAGAGATTGAGTTCCTGATGCCGATCAACACTCCGCCTTTTTTTTGGTTTGCTGGAGCAAAGAATAGGAACGGGAAGTCTCTATGATGAACACGGTGAGTATCTGAGGCATTCAAATGTGTTTCTTGGATGCAAATGATATCACTTTTTATTTTCTTAACATCAGACCATAGTTTAGAATGTTTGTATGGACTATTAAGTCCTTTCACATTAAATGATAACACGTTAATACCCATAATAATAACAGTGGAACCCACTATAAAGTATTTCCCAGAGTAGACAACTCAAGAGTTGAGAGGTCCCCGGTGGCAAACATATAGATATAACCTGTGATTGAAATAAGGAAGCATCCAGATAGAATACATGATACCGGGCATAGTGCAGAGGGTGAAGCATTCCAAGGTTCAGAGAAATTCTACTTCTTGTGAGACATCGAAACCTACTTAAACAAACATAAAAAAGACAAAAAAGAACTTTGTGCAACCACAAAAGGATATACATTAAAATAGCGGTCCACAGGGACCTCAGTATTCAGTATGCAAGGTAAATACTTCTGGGGGGGTGAAGTAATGAAAGGGATTAGAGTGCGAACTGGGTAAAGTGTCCTAGGATAACCATGTAACATTAGGCTGAATGGATATTTCTAGGCTACCAAATGGTATATAAAGATCTGAGTAGTAGCTGAGAACAGGAGATTCTTCATCCCACTGCCGACCATTCATGGGATAAGGAAGAGAGTTTCTTCCTTGGAGGTGAGGTCGATGGAGACACAGTTTCTTTAGGTGATCTGTGGATCCCTGGGGGAGTAAGATTCCATTTAGAGATGGACGAGGCTGCATCCTGAGAAGAGTTCCATATAAATGTGGAATTTTGGAATTTGACTATCAATTTTACCGGATACCCCCATTTATAAGGGATGTTGTTTCACTGTTATAGCTCTTCTAAATAGACAAAGGGTTGTCTTGGTACACTCCATGTTGAATACGTGCGTTTTTTGCCATCATGCCTGACAATCCTTCGTGCTTTGATATTATTATATGCTGATTTTATTCTTGCTGTATACTCCGCAGTGTCTCTTTTTGTGCACTTTGTACTCTGTACTGCTGTATTCCGATCTGTTGTGGATTGGCGTTGTCATTTCTATATTCTTTAATTTTATAATCTTCAATAAATATACAATTATAAAAAATAAAAAAAATAAGGGATGTTGTTATCTCTTAGTATCTTTGTGTATTGCTGAAATTCTCTCCTTTTGGTGAGAGTGGCCGGGGATAAGTCAGTAAACAGGAGAACATCCTGAAACCGTTCTGGGAGAGCAGTTTTTTTTATGAGGCTTTTATCAGGTCTTCCTTAATTCGGTAGAAATGGATCCTAGCTAATACGTCCCGGGGGATGGAGGGAGCCAGAGATTTTGGTTTGGGGACCCGATATGCTCTGTCAATATTCAGGTCATTACTGGTGACTTCTGGGAGATATGCCACCATGAGATCGGTGAGAAATTCAAATAGCTGCGCATCTGATACAGATTCAGGAATATTACGAAACCTGATGTTATTCCTCTTGGAACGGTCCTCCAGGTCTGCCATCTTTAGTTTAATAGCAGAAATTTCGTCCTCCAAATTGTTGTGGACGTCTACTAAGGAGTTATGAGCTGGGACAAATTCCTCCATTTTATCTTCCAAGTGGGCCGTTCTCTCCCCTATGGATACAATCTCAGCATGAATTGTGGAGATGGTGTCCCTGAAATCTCTATGTATAGACTGCTTCAGCTCTGTGAGCATGTCTTGCATAATGGCTACCGTTATAGCAGAGTCTTTAGAGTTAAGCAAAGTTTCTGTAGGTGATGCAGGCGAGGATGCTTGCGATATGTAATCACTCACCCTACTTTTTTTTTTTTTGTCTTGCAGGCTGGGATCGACTGTGACTTGCTGCGAATTCGGCAGGAGCAGAGGCGGGCTGGATCCTGAAGATCTGGGCGAGGAGTGGGGAGTGTCCTCCGTATGGCGGGAGTCCGCACCATCTTGCTTGCCTGCTTTTGCGGAGGAAAAGAAGACCGTCATCTTCTGCGGGCCCAGAGCTTTTTTCCTGCCGCTTGTCATCATCGGTGTCTTCCCCGGCTTCTTAGGAGAGGTAAGATGTGAAAAATCGTGCTCTAAGGTAACGCTGTGAGCCGCTTGTCAGCCTGGTTACACGGAGCTCCTTAGCTATGGGACCCGCACGCTCGGCATCCGGCCACGCCCCCCTTTCTTTTTCACAAAAGATACCAGGAGACTATCCCCCCACAATTTACTACCCATTTTCTCCTGAATACAGTAACACCCCAATTGTGGTCATAAACTGTTATTTGTCAATACGCCAGGGCTCAGAAGGTAAGGAGCGGCTTCTGGATTTTCTAACATGGAATTTTTCTGTCATGGACTTTAAGAGCGATAACTTTCCATTTTTATTTTTCTCTTGACTGAGCTGCGTGAGGGCTTATTTTTGTGGGACAAGTTGTAGTTTTTATTGGCAGCATTTTAGGGCACATTTTGCTTTCTGGTAGCTTTTTATCTCATTTTTTTGGACGTGACCTCACGTCATGTGATATTTTTGTAGATCCAGTCGTTATGGCTGAAACAATACCAAATATGTCTATTTTTTTAATTATTTTTAAGTTTTAGACAATAAGAATTTTTAGAAAAAAAATCATCTTTTTGTGTTGCCATTTTCTTAGAGCCATATTTTTTTATTTTTCTGGCTATGGTTTTGTGTTTGGGCTCATTTTTAGCGGGATGATGTGACTTTTTTTTGCTACAATTTTGGAGTGCAAAGAGTATATTCAACCACAAAATAAATAATGTAAATTTTATTGTACACTTTTTACAAACAACACTAATAATATCTGAAACTCTAAAATTACAATATATTCAGGGGGAAATTGGGATCAGCAGCATCTAGCATGACAAACTCTATCTCAGGCAATCGATTTCTATCAGAAATTTCAGTTGGTATTAACACAACCAGTTCAACAGCTAATTCGCAAACTGAAGAGGCTAGACGGCGAAACGCTCGTCGAGAAGAGGATCATCTTGCATTTCCCCTGACAATATCCAGGTAATACTCAGCAACACTTTATATTCCCTAATGCTTGTAGCCTTTGTGAAGAAATCCCCCTTTTTCTAAAATGACCGGCAAAAACACCCAAACTTATGGAACTATTTTGGGCAGCCCACCCAGGGTGAACCGGTCACAGAAGACTTCCATGTTCTTCGAGAACCTCTAAACCGATCTGGGTGAAATTTGAATATGTTGACCACCCAAATCGGGGCTATCAGGGGACATATGATTTGTGGGGATACCTCATGTATAAAGGGGTGTTCCAGATATTGGGGAAAACTGTGACTTTTCTGCCTAGAGATAATCAAGTGGTTACTTTATCAGGCTTTATTATCTTCAGGACTAGGAGAGGGAATTGTATGTTTATGCTGGAAGGGTTTTATGTTTCCATTGTACTTGATTGGCTGTACTGTGTCCCCCCCTGTGGGATGTCCCTTTGCATGGGGACTTGCATAAAAGCCTATGTGTGTTAATAAAGGCGTGTTCTATTTGTACCCTTCTTCTTGACTTCGGCTGATGTTTGGGGATTCGCATGCTTTATTAAGGGAATCATCTTATAAAGTGATTGGCATTTCGTTTTGTATTATTTGTATATTTCAATAAAACCAAATTTACAAGAATTCGTCTACTTCAACGGCCGAACAGAGCGCTATACTCACCAGACTCGGGCGGTTCGGGAGGAAACTACCGAATGTGGTTTCAATATACTCGGTTTCCTTACAGCCTATCCTATATTGTAGGTTAATGCACCACGTACATGGGTAATAGCCTTCAGCATTAGAGACAGGTCAGTGTAGGTAGTGAGCTCTGTTCTCTTTGTTTTACTTGCATTTCTGCAGGAATTGTACTGCACTCTGCACTTTAGTTTGCGAATTAGCTGTTGAACTGGTTGTGTTAATACCGAACTGAAATTTCTGATAGAAATCGATTGCCTGAGATAGAGTTTGTCATGCTAGATGCTGCTGATCCCAATTTCCCCCTGAATATATTGTAATTTTAGAGTTTCAGATATTATTAGTGTTGTTTGTAAAAAGTTTACAATAAAAGTGACATTATTTATTTTGTGGTTGAATATACTCTTTGGGATAAGAAAGTATATATTATGGAGTATTCCACATGGTGAGAGTTCAAGCTCATTTAAAGTGACCCAATTGTGTGGTCATTTTGGAGTACATACGACTTTTTGATCGATTAACATCATGGGCCAGATTTATCATTACACTTACATCGTACTCCACTCGTACATGTGTCCAAAGTCACTTGGCTATGTCCTATTTATTAATGGTCCTTTAATACTGTGATAAATGTGGTTTGACGGTAGCAGTTTATCCTTCAGTAAGCGGCTTTACAAAAGTCGCACATCTTTACAAAAAAGTCGCACGTTTATAGGTTTCTGACAGAAAAGTCGCGGAAAAGTGGAGATGCATGGATAGTAATATAATAATAATGAAAACAAAAAATTTATTTTGATGAACATTTTGAATAAAATTCAACATTTTTAAAGGTAAAAAGATAAAAAAAGGTAAAAAGAGTCTTCTGTTTGAAGCCAGTGTAATAAGTGCAGGACATATATATAACGTTTCCAACATAAGCATGGTCCTGACTGGAGTGAACTTGTGCAATTTTTCCCACTTTTTTGAATTGTCGCAATAGTAAATCTCTCTAGAGATTGATTTACATATAAAAACACGCCTACTTTCACGGCACTTTCAGAAAACTGGCGAGCATAGCGCAGAGCCATAAAAAAAGTCGCAAATTTTTGCGCAGTTATACCGATTACGCAAAATATTATGACCTTTTCATGCCATAAATTTGACTTTAGCTAATGATAAATCTGGCCTCATGTTTTTTGGGAGGTGAGGTAAATAAAAAAGCTGTTTTGGCAAAAAAAAAATTTTATGGCGTTTACTTGATGGGGTAGATCATGTGATATTTTTATAGAGCTGGCTATTTTATTTATTTTTAACATTTTTTTAAATTGGGGAAATTTTATTTTTTTATAAAACACTATTATTTTTATTTTTTATTTTACACTTTGTGTCCCCCATAACTTCACTTTTTTCCCCCCACTATTGGTTTCTCCTATAGCTGGGGCCGACATAGTAGCCTCAGTTTTAGGGGAAATATACCCCCCAGAGAGGCCGTATAGCAGTACACAGTGCTGTACAGGCTCAGTGCATGACCACCGAGCCCGGACAGGAAGCGCACATTGCTTCCTGAACTGTATACACAGCGCCTCTGGCCATAAACAGCCAATAAACATGCAGGTAGGTGCTGCCCTCACTGTAATACCATAGCCATGTTGGTTACTGGCATTACAGTGATTGGCTGGCCGGAATGCACCATCGGGTGCTAAATAGCACCCGATGATGTGTGTTTGGCTCAGTCTTAGTCAGGGACAGCTGTGCTGAGGAAGGGACAGACAGTGTAGGGAGTGATATAGGAATATTTTTATTAGAAAAACTTTTCAGAGACCCAAAAGTCCTTTTTAAGGACTATTATGTGTGGCAGCAACAATATATATTTTTAGAGCAACCTGCGCCTAAATTGCTGAAACTTTACAGACCCAAAAGTCCTTTAAAGGACTATTGTGTGTGGCAGCAGCAATATCTATTTTTAGCGCTAGATAGCTAAAACTTTACAGACTGTGAGGGATTAGCTCTTTTCGGGGGGTCATTCTCACAGATATCTTCACCAGAACGGAGCAGATAAGATATACAGGATTTCTTTGCCCATCTCATGACCAGGTAGTCTCTTTCGCGATAGGGGATAATGCACTTTAGCATCCATGGCCTCTCTGTTCTCTTTTTCCTTTTTTTTTTTCACTTTTTGCATTCGGCCTCTGGACCTTCTCATAGAAGATATTTGTATACATTCGGCAGGCTCTCTTTTTAGATTCTATGGCTTCTGCACAGGCTCTTCATGTCCTTTCTTGGACTGCTGAAGCTCTTGACTAAACTTTTCCCAGTCCTGGTCGGGTCCCGACCCTTTCTCCTTTACTTTGCAGGGCTCCTTCCGCCGAGCATGCTTCTCACCTTCTCACTTCTTTTACATGGATCTGGTTCACTTCTTCCTTCTTTTCAGCGGTGGTTTCCCCCCTTTGGCGACAATTTCAGAGACCTCTGCTTTTTTAGTGGCTTTTTCCACTTCGGTAGCCACTCCTTTTGTCTTTTCAGTACCTGAGAACCTCCCGTCTTCCACCACATCGGCCTTAACGTCTTCAGCCTTTGTCTTCTTGGACCCGGCACCATATACTTGCCCTCTTAAGTCCTTCTCTTCTTCTCCGAGGCAGGAGTCACCGGGGTCTTCAGCAGACTCCTCGTTTTCTGGCATTTTCTCCGGAGGCTCACCCAGGACACTGTTCTCCTTTTAGGAGGAGTTCAGGAGAGCCAGCCCATAGCAGTAGACAGGATCCGCATACTGGTCGTCCATCTCCTTGTATTTCTTCCCCAGCAGGCTGCTGGCTACCCGGAAAGCCCTGTAGGCGGAGGGGATGTCTTTCGCGACCAGGTCCTGGCTACACACTGCCATGAGTCTCTTGGCCTCTGCATCCACATCAGCCCCATGAATGGGTTCAGCAGAAAGATCTTCCATCTCGGCACCACCATCTCCTGACCCCTTCTTAACAGGTTCTGGCTAAGACTCCTTGGCATCTTTCAGAGTACTCTCCTATTCAGGTTTCTCATTTTCTTTTGATTGAGCCAACCTGTCATCTCGAGAAGCTCTTGCCTCTAACTCTTCAAGTTTAGTCCTCATTTGTTCCACCTGCTGCTCGAGAGCATGCTTAGACTTCTCCAGCTCATAGACGTTCTTCCCGACGTCATTCTTTGAGCTCATGTGATCTTCCATCTCTGCTCTGAGTTGCCTGTTCAGCCTCTCAACTTCATCTCACTCCTCAAGGGCTTTTTCAAGGGCTTTAGCCAAAGATTCGTCTCCTTTTCCCGAGCATCAGTCTCCCCTCGGTCATGTTCTTCGGCATACCGGCCCGAGGTGTCTTTCTCTTCAGCCAGGAGCTGGTCAAACTTCTTCTGTTTCTTCTCCAACTTAGACACACTTTATCTCTGGTGGCCCACCATCTAATCACGCAACTCTTGATCAAGTTGAGCAATCCTGGCTTCCAAATGTCTTTTCTCCTCCAGGAGAACAGATTTTCCTGAGATGCTGTTTGAGACCTCATAAGCCAGCTCATCTGTTTCTTGCTCCGCTTGACGTCTGGATCACTCAGAAGGCTGTAAGTTCCTCTTCAAGTTGGAGAATTTTCCCTTCTAGTTGTGACTCTAGATCCTTTAGTTCATTCATCTCTTTCTGAGTCTCCTCCTTTGACTCTTCTGGAGCTTTCTCCAGTTGCTCTCCGAGAACAGCTAGTCCCTTCTCTAGCGTATCTAGGGACTGTGCAGAGCGGGCGAAAACCTCTTCAAGTTTGCAGCCTTACTGAGCTATCAGGTCATCTACCATTGCGTCTGGTACAACTGTCGCCTGATTGCTACTAGTAAGTACCTTAACTTCGCAAGACTTTGACATGGTAGCTTCCCTCTCTGAGTTGCTATCGGTCACAGCACATACATCATATATACCGCTTGTGTCATTATCAATCCTGACCTCTAGGGGCATCGATGAGCCAATCCCCACATTGGACACTTCCCCAGCAACCACAGAACCCCATGGAGACTGTAAATCCACCTCTGGTACGTGTGGTCCACCCTCTAGCACTGCCACACTTTCCTGCACATTCATCACCGTAGGTTTTCTCCACTCTGTGCTCACATCAACCCGTATTTTTTCATCATACACATTTTGACCTACAGGGGGCACTTCTCCCCTGATTACATCCTGCAACGAAAAAAGGCATGTCACTGTCACCCCATATTTCATATAACATCACATTTTCATTATGCATTTCCGCACTCTTGGCACCATCACTTTGCACTTTACCAGCACCATTGTTTCTAATGGTCACTTCATTTAAAGGGCTAGGTACCAGTTCTGCAGGTGGTTCGTCACTCATGGAACAACAGAAAATTACGGCCTAACAGTCCCTCATACATAAGCGCAGTTATGCCAGCAAGTCCATCAGTCCCAGCTGTCACCGTAACACCCAGTGAGAACTACCTGACAGTCCTTATTAACCGCATGTCTGTCCAGCACATTTATCACTTTACCACTCTCAGGCTTTACTTTTGGTTCTATCTCTTACGCTGGCTAGCATGGGATCTCTGACTTTTGCCATCCCTAAACTAGCTTTGGTCATGGGCAATTTAGGCAACACAACAAATTTCACCCCTGCAGACTCCTGCGAGCAACCTCAACAGGCGTACCTGCCTGTCCAGTCACTGCTTTTTTCACATTTGCCTATACTTTTGCAACAGTTTCTTGCCTCGGTGACTTATCACCTACCGGACCAGCAGGTAGCAACTACCGCCGGCTCTCTGTCACTGGGGCTGCCACACAATCAATAACAGGAACGATGTTACCCACTGTTGGTTCGGCAGTCTCGGGAGACAAGGAGATCCCCTGGACATCTCTACCGAGATCATCATGCAAAATTCAGCTATTGGAGACCTGCCCTTGATTCCTGGTACCATGTTCACCTGCAGACTCCATGAGGCAACTGTTGCCACTGAAAACGCCATGGCCTGGAGTCCAGACCTTTCCCGGATGGTCACTCCAGCCGCAGCCTTTAGGACTCGGTCCACAGTCGCAGGGAATATAGGAACTCCTGAGAATCGTACCGCTCTCCACCTCCTTATCTTCCCGATGGTTGCAAACGGCTTACATCTGATTTTCTTTCGGAACTTCCACTGCAGAATTTAAAGCACTCTTGCCGCTCCATATCTGCCAAAAGAACGGAAAGTCTTTGTCCAATATGATTTCCCCTTTCATGGTCACACATTTGAGGAGCTCCCACTGTACAGAGCCATAGTCCGTTACAAAGGACAGAGACACAGTTGTATCTGCCTCTGGCCCCCTCTCCATAAAGTCCAGAATCTCGGGCATGACCCGAGACACATGTTGTCAGGAATCTAGCGCAACCCAGACCTGGATTCCCCCAACCACCAACTCGCAGGATTTCTCAAAAATTCTGTATCCCCCGATCAACCATTCCTCTTCCAGCTGGCAACATTCGCAGCAACACTTTGTTGCACCTGATAGGCTCCATCCAGCAGCAGCAACTTTCACATAGAATTTCATAGCGAGTTAACGACCCCAATTTTTTTTCCACAGGGCAGTCTCTTTCACTGGGGTTTCTGACACTTTAAGCTCCACACAGCAATTCTTTGCAAACACAGCACAAGTGTCCAGAATAGCACGAGCAGCACCTTCACCGGACAAACAGGCTTCCGGCCCTTTTAATCCGCACACAGTTTGCACCACAGAAAAAGAAAGTCCAGATTATCACCAGCAGTTTTCTAGCAGCACCTGCTCCAGCGAACAAACAGGCTTCTAAGATGTTGTTGCTCCTAGCAAGCAACTTGCCTTGCTATCTGCTGTAACTTTTCAGCATGGACGAATGCCCGTATCCTCCACCAATTTTGAGGGATTAGCTCTCTTTCGGGGGTCATTCTCACAGATATCTTCACCAGACACGGGTGCAATGTGCAAACTGGGCTTTTTTTTTTTAACACCAGCACACACAAAACAATACAAATGAACACCTGCCCGTCTAGGCTCTAACTAAACATGAACAAAGTATCCCTGACTCACCTATAAGACATAGTTCATACACAGAGCCAGTTGCAGCTTTCCCAGCCAGTCAGTCCAGCAGCCTGCTGGCTGTAACAAGCTCAATGCCTCTTGTGGGGATTGAGGCTCAGTAGTCTGCCTTCCAGGCGTCGCTATGTCCCCCAACTCCAGGCTATCTCGCAGCTGAGACCACACACACACAGAGCCTCCTGGCCTCTGTAAATGTCTCCGGGATCACACTCTTCAGGATCACACTGAGGGTTGTTTATAATTTTTCTGTAGACTGTGTCTGCTGCGGACAGTGTAAAGTGTGCGCATCCCAAAAATATCTTTGACATCCAGTGTACTTTTTCTGTAGACGGTGTTTGCTGCGGACAATGACATTACCAGCGCACATCTGCAGTGTAACGCGTGCGCTTAAAAAATGTATCTTTGACATACAGTTTACTTTTTCAATAGAGAGTGTCCGCTTCTGACAGTGACATTACCAGTGCCACATCTCCAGTGTAAAGTGTGCGCATCCAAAAAATATGTGTGACATCCTGTGTACTTTTTCCGTAAACGGTGTCTGCTGCAGACAGTGACATGGCCAGCTCCATATCTGCAGTGTAACGTGTGCGCTGAAAAAATGTATCTGTGACATACAGTGTACTTTTTCAAAAGACATTATCCGCTTCTGACAGTGACATTACCAGTGCCACATCTGCAGTGTAACATGTGCTCTTAAAAAATGTATCGGTGGCATATAGTGTACTTTTTCCGTAGACGCTGTGGACAGTGACATTACCGATAGTACCTCTCCTGTATAACGTTTCCTCATCCCAAATACCTGTGACATTCCCTGTAATTTTTTATTAGCCGCTGGTGACAGCAGTGACATTATTTGCGGGATGTCTCCTGTGTGACGTTTCCACATCTCAAATACCTTTTTAAATTTTTTTGCGCATACACTTCCGAATCCTACGCTGCTGTACGTGTGAGATACTTTCAAGCATATATAACATTTAATATGAAGAAGGCGAGCAGTAAGGGAGGGGGAAGTGGCCGTGATGCTGATGGTGCACGCAGAGGCCGTGGCCCTGGGCGCGTTGAAACTGTGCCTGCTGCCAGAGCACACAAAAAACAATCATCCACGATACCTAGCTTCATGTCCCAGTTTGCAGGGCGGCGCAGGACACCACTCTTGAAGTCAGACCAGTGCGACTAGGTGGTCAGTTGGATTGCAGCAGATAATGCTTCCAGTCGGTTAAGCACCAACCTGTCTTCCACCAAGTCAAGTCTCAGTAGCCAAGGCCCTTGCATAAAATGTTTTACAGGGTCAGCTCACCTGCAGGACCTCACATAAAATGTTTTACAGGGTCAGCTCACCTGCAGGCCCTCGCATATAATGTTTTACAGGGTCAGCTCACCTGCAGGCCCTCGAATATAAAGTTTTACAGGGTCATCTCACCTGCAGGCCCTCACCTACAACCTTTTAGAGGGTCAGCTCACCAGCAGGCCCTCACCTACAATCTTTGACAGAGTCAGCTCACCTGCAGGCCCTTGCATATATTGTTTTACAGGGTCATGGTCAGCTCACCAGCAGGCCCTTGTATATAAATTTTTAGAGGGTCAGCATGGTACACATAGTTTAAAACCCCCAAGAGCCTCATTTGCACACAATAGAATGCATAGATTACTATAATACATAGAAAGGTAGGGGTCAGACAATAGCAAGGGCTGATGGGAGATTGAGGAGGGACAAGGTAGCTAGTTTACACAGGTCTGGCAGTGTCCCTGGGACAGCGCCCTGCTGGGGAATCCTGGGACCCACACACAGCGTCTGTCCCTCATCCCCAGTGACGCCGACCACCGTCACATACCTTCCCCCCCAAAGGTAGACTAACCAGGTACTAGACCTCCAATCGGTATGTGCCCGAGTTAGTCGTTGAACCAGTCCCAAAAAGTCCATCCATCCTGGCCACCTCATCAACAAAGTTCCGCAGAGTTTATAAGTTTGTCACATTGCTTCCCCCCCAGAAAGATGTCAGTGGGGATCTCTTGCATCAACCCCACATCAATCAGACCTGATCCGGCATCCCAATTCAAGTGGACCTTAGCAATGGGTATCCGGCGTACTGCTCCCACTGCTTCCTGTTCAACTACTGAACCTCCAGTTTGGGCAGCAGCTGGAACCAGGTGTCGCTTGACCAAGGCGAGGGTAGCTCTCATGTCTCGGAGACTTTGAACTGGCTTTCCGTTCAGCTTGACGGATTGGCGATGGTGTTGTCGGTTCTCCGTAGCGGCTTGCACTGGGTCAGCTTCGTGAAGGGTACCCATTTGCTCCCCGTTGTATTTGAACTTGGTTATGACTGGCGGAACCTCTGCTTAATAGTAGGGGGCCATTGTCCATGCTGTGGGGGGTGAGCCTGGTCGAATCCATGCAGCTTGGTTCCTGCTCTTGGTACAGTCTCGTCGATAGTGCCCAAACTGCTTGCACATGTGACACAAGTAAATATACAAGTAAATATACAAGTAAATATACAGGAAAGAATTTTTCCTAATAATTTTTCCTCTAAAATCGATTTTATCTTCAGTTTTGTGTGTATTATTGTCAGTCTGTAAAAGTGGCGTACTACTCGGACAACATCGTTCCCAGCAGCGACCTGGGAGTCCAAGATGCATCCAGACATCCTCCCCATGCTGTTCCCGAACCATTTCAGTGGTGTTTCTATCAATTTCTGACTTTTTCCTATGAACCAGGCACCCTCCCCTCTTCAGAGCAGGGGGTGCCTGGTTTAATACTCGGGTTCTCCCATTGACATCCATTTTACTCGGGTGCTCGGTAGAGCACCCAAGTATCCCGATGTGTTCGGCCCCAGCACCCAAGCATTTGGGTGCTCGATCAACACTAATTGTATCTCAATAAATCCACTTTGCATATTTCAACCCCATTGAGAGTGCATGGTTTCCTCCATACAAATATTTGAGGGCCTGGACCCGTATACCACAGCACCTCACAAGAATATAGGAGTGCACATTCTTTTTTTTCCATTATTTTCATTTTTGTTGAATTGTTGCACCCTTTTCATTCAGATGTCTACTGAAAGCTATGCATATTATACAGATACAGCAGAAAATATACTATCTCAAGTGATGAATTCACAAGATTTCCTAGGAACATCTACACAGTATCTCCGTACAGATATTGAATAAGTGTTCACTATTACTAGACTTGATCTTACTGAACTTATAATTCCTTCAACAGTCCATAGCCAAAACAAAAGTAAATCTCAACGCAACTGACTACCATTCTTCAAACAGAGGTCCTTACGGCCCTGAAGACTAAGATTGACCGAACATTGACCAAACAGAGAAAGACCCTTCAAGAAAGGAAGAGCCAAATTTCAACGAGACGCCGACAACTATACATCCAACCGGGTATACAGATGGGTGGAGGATCCATCCTACAACTATGCAAGATCATCAAGGACGGACCGCCACTACGATTCCACCAGCTCTGAAAGCGAAACTTCTCATGGCCAAAGACATACATTGGCTTTTTTTAGGCCAACGCATAAGAAGGGGAAACCAACCCGTAGTTCGCAACGCTCCAGGAGAACATTCCAGACTGATCCAGACACAATCTCAGGTAAGACGACACCTGATCTAACTATAAACATTTCCTCTTACACCCTAACACCTTCTGAATTACAAGTGTTACAAAAGTGGCTCTTGTTTTGCCCTGTACCACAATACGATACATTTACTCTAGTCCAGGAACTTCAGAGGTTCTACAGAACCTTAAGACTGAAAGCACATTTCTTTGAGGAACACCACACAACAAAGGAAAAGGATATCATACCTCAATCTATTGAGAAATTAGGCTTACGTAAACCAAGGAATTTAGACCCTCCTAAGTCCAATCACAGAGTAGAAACTTATATTACCTTAATTGACCAAGATATCAGAAAGATTACCGCCGATTTCAAGCAAGGCATATATCCCACAAAACAAAATTTGACTCCAGAAGAACAAGCAGCATTACGTTATCTTAAAAACAAACCAACATTATTGTGAAACCAGCCGACAAAGGTGGCGCAATTGTTATCATGGACAAAAAGGATTATATCACAGAGATTGAGCGACAACTTTCGGACACAGCAACTTACTCCAGGTTAACAAGCGATCCAATCCACTCTATCCGGTCCAAAATACAAGCCGTACTAGTATTTGATAAACAAAACCATTAACAAAAAACATACGATTTTCTCATCAATCCACATCCAACTACTCCGGTATTTTACATTCTTCCAAAAATGTATAAATCTCTCATCAACCCACCTGGTAGACCCATAGTTGCATCTACAGAATACATTCTAGCTCCACTTTTAATTTTTCTGGAAAAAATCCTCACCCCACTGACCCGCAAATCCAAATCCTTCTTATCAGACATAGGCCACTTCTTGAGAATTTTACATGAAATGTCTACAATTCCTCCAACATCCCTCTTGCTGACACTTGCCTATATACAGCCATCACCCACGACCTCGGTATAGAAGCTACACGACACAATCCTTAATTGAAGCACAAACTCTAACCCAAGATTCCATCACATTTTGTCTTGATCTATTAACATTGGTTCTTAAAGAAAATTATTTCTTGTTTGGAGACACTTACTACATTAAGAAGTGCGGGACCACCATGGGCTCAAATGTAGCGCCGCCATATGCTAACACATATATGGTGCAATTTGAAACCATGTTCATCTATGAGAATCCATCATTTAAACAGTTTGCACTTTGCTGGCATAGGTACATAGATGATGTTTTTTGTATATGGACTGGCCCAGTACACACACACAATTAGTGGATACAATCAACCAGATAAGAACAGAACTTAAATTCACCCTACAGTTATATTATACACCCAGCGATAAGGCTAGATTTTACGAAGAAGTGGATTCCAACTGTAAGAAATGTGGCTTAAAAAGGGCAGGGTTCATACACATGATTTGGGCATGTCCAGTAGTCCAAGATTTTTGGAATACTGTTCGGGATATCTTAATGAGTAGGACTAAGACTAGACCTAGGTGGGAAATAACTACTGTTATATTAGGTATCACCCCGAACTTTGACGAGTCTGTGGTAGAAGTCAAGACATTGTGGCTTAAGACATTACTCCTGGCAAGAATTGTTGTTATAAGAAAATGGGGATCACCACAACAACCCTCTATTAGGGAATGGATACAGCTAGTAGAAAAAACAAAAAAATTTGAAGAAATAGCTGTGACAACAGTCAAACAACATAAAAGAATAGAAAAAGTGTGGGCAAAGTGGAGTAATTAGGTGAAAGATTTGTTAGTTTAAAATACAATCTGAGGCAAAAAAGTGATGACGCATCTAAATGCTTGACAGCTCTGTATGAATGGTGGCACCAGGGTGGCATTGACGGACCGACACACAGCAAGGGGTGGGGAGTTTGGGGTGGTTGGGAGAGGGGGACAGATATAGGTTGTGTAAAATATTATGTTTTAATATATTGTGTAGAAAGAACGCTACTAGAAGATATCTGACAGTTAACACACTATGTTAAATAATTGCCGATATAGATGAATAATACTTGATCTGCAAACTTATGAAATCATGTATGACTATAATTAATTAATATATTGTGAATACGAGATTTTCTACAATGTATTATACCTATGTCTTATATGATATAATAAAAAGCATTTTTGAAAAAAAATAAAAAAATTCACCCTACAGTATGACCCAAGTTCCATCAGCTTTCTAGACACACTGGTCCACAAAGATGAGACTGGCACACTTTCCACAGATCTCAAAACCAACAGACAGGAAAGGCCTTCTCCAATATACAAGCTGCTACTCTAACAATGCAAAGAAATCCCTACCGAGATCACAATTCACGAGAGTACGACGCATAGTCTCGAATCCCAACCGTCAACTGATTCAATTAGAAACAATGCGGAAAAATGCTGAAAAAATTCAGAGATAGGGGATATCCAGACCATCTTTTAGCAGAAGAAGCAGGAACTAGGGTGCTGCAATCTCATGACATTACCAAAAGAACTAACACAACCAGAATAGCCTTTGTTCACACATACCATCCCATTGTTCCCAAAATACAACAGGTCATTCAGAAACATTGGCCCTTACTACAATGCACGTATCCCAAGATTACTGAATTTCAATCACCAGCCTTAATGTGCCTCAAAAACCTCAGAGACCAATTAATACGGGCAGACATAGGCATCCAAAAGAAAATTCCCAAACAACTATTCAAGGGTACCAAAAAGAAAGGTGCGTTTCCATGTTTATACTGGGCATGCTGTAAAAATGTACTGAAGGGCAATGTGATCCAGCATCCACGTACAGGACGTTCGTTCCCAATTAAGGATTATTACACCTGTGACTCTAATTTTGTAATCTACCTAATCAAATACCCATGTGGCCTTATGTACGTCGGAGAAACTACCCAGGCGATTAAAGACAGAATAACCAGCCATAAATCCACTATACGTTGTCAAAAGACTTGGCTTTCATTACCGGATCACTTCAAAAAGGCGGGACACAATGTCGCACAGTTAGGGTTTCAAATCATCGAACAGGTCACAAGACCAAGACACGGCGGCAACCACGTTGGACTCTTAAAGAAAAGGGAATCCTATTGGATCCACACCTTGGAGACATTGGCCCCCAGAGGCCTCAATCGCGAATACGACATGTTTCCGTCTTAAATCATAATCTATACATTGTCCCTTATATATCACGCAAATATAGATACATGCGTGTGTATAGATATATATATATATATATATATATATATATATATATCTATATATATATTTAATCCAAATAAATATAACGCGGCACTCCTTGGATAAAAAAGTGAAAAAAAAATGTGATATTTATTCAACACATGTTGATACAGGCAACGTTTCAGCTCTCTCACAGAGCCATTATCAAGCCAAGGGCACATATATATATATATGTGTGTGTTTGTTCATTTGATTAATATGTCCTTTTCACCTTTTTTCCTCAGACTCGCTGAATTATTTTCCTAGCCCCAGCACAGGTAGTATCAGGTACCAGGTCCCCCCATAGAACTAATTGACATGTTCTAGATACTTATGTCTTCCTTTATATTACAGCGTTTAATTGATAAAGGTCAACAACGACCAAAACGTCTACAAAAATATCGCAGCTTCACTGGACAACACACGGCATAACATAATTTTCAGAGCTGTAACATATATGTCTGATTGGCCTGCAGTTTATGCAATCAACCGTGAATCCAATTGTCAATTTTTCTTTATTTTTTTAAAGAAATTTTTAGTTCACCTTTTTTCACATGTGGATTGTATCACAATAAATTCAATTTGCATATTTCAACCCCACTGGGAGTGTGTGGTTTCCTCCATACAAATATTTGAGGACCTGGACCCGTATACCACAGCACCTCACAAAAATATAGGAGTGCACATTCTTTTTTTCCATTAAATAAATGATGTCAGCTAGGCCGAAAGCCAAAATAGTGGACCAGTCATGAAGTGGGGAGGGTGGGAACAGCATGAGAAGTCCACAGAGTGGACCAATGACATAGTGGTGAGGTGGCGGCAGTATGAGGAGGCCATTGAGCGGCACAATGACTGAGTCTGCAGTTGGCGGCAGCATGAGGAGACCACAGAGTGGCACAATGACAGAGTCTGGAGGTGTCGGCAGCAGCAGAATCAGGAGGAGGCCACAGAGTGGCACAATGACCGAGTGAAGAGGTGGCAGCAGCATGAGGAGGCCACCGAGTGGTACAATGACCAAGTCTGGAGGTGGCGGCAGCATGAGAAAGCCACAGAATGGCATAATGAAAGAGTCTGGAGTTGGCAGCAGCATGAGGAAGCCACAGAGTGGCACAATAGCAGAGTGTGGAGGTGGCAGCAGCATGAGTAGGCCAGAGTAGCACAATGACTGAGTCCGGAGGTGGTGGCAGCAGCATCAAGAGGAGGCCACAGAATGGCACAATGACCAAGTGTGGAGGTGGCAGCAGCATGAGTAGGCCACAGAGCAGCACAATGACAGAGTGTGGAGGTGGCAACAGCATGAGTAGGCCCCAGAGTGGCACAATGGCCGAGTCCGGAGGGGGCAGCAGCAGCATCAAGAGGAGGCCACAGAGTGCCCAATGATCAAGTGTGAAGGTGGCAGCAGCATCAGGATACCACAGAGTGGCAAGGTGACATAGTATGGAGATGGCAGCAGCATCAGGATACCACAGAGAGGCAAGTTGACATAGTGTGGAGATGGCAGCAGCAGCATTATCAGGATACCACAGAGTGGCAAGGTGACATAGTGTGGAGATGGCAGCAGCATCAGGATACCACAAATTTACCCGGTGACAGAGTGAGGCGGTGGGCGGCAATACCAGTATCCACTGACGAAGGTAGGTGAACTGTAGGGAGGCTTTTTTGGCAAAAAGCACAGGTAGAGTACTTCTTTGGCGCACAAAAACGACCGTCTAAGTCAGGAAGTGGTTTTTTGTGTGTTTATTTAGACAACGCGTTTCGGGACTTTTTGTCCCTTTTTCAAGTCTACAAAAAAATCATATATTTAAAAATAGCTGTTAGGTACATAAAAATTAGTCCAATCTATGCGGTAAATAAGATTATGCATAGTGAAATAAAATTGATGACTAAAAGACATCTATGTGGTGCGTTTGAAGGGAATTGGTGCACCAGATCGGTTGTATTGGTCAATATATAAATACTAAAATAAATCCCAAGGAGCACCGGCAACTCCACCAAAGGGATTGAAAGGGTACTGGCAGCACCGACCACAAAGGGCCTACAAACAGGCAAACATCGCTTTACGGCTGTTGTGCCCGTCCATGCACAACGAAAAAAGGTGAGCATATTCAGTCACTTGATACAAAAACGCATGTTACAACATATTGCCCTATGAGCGCCTCTCCCCCTTTTTTCTTGTTTGCCAAAATTGAAGGTAGGTGAAAGAAGGAGCACTTGGCATCAGGCGGGTGGCAGCATCAGAATAGTAGAATGAGGCAGGTAGCCAGAAGAAACCGTTCTCTTTTGTCAAGGTTTGGGTGAGGCGGCATGGATGATCTAATCAGATGCTTCAGGCATTGGTGGGTGGAAATCCTGGCTGATCGACACCTGATTCATCTTGACAAAGGTAAGTCTCTTCACATTTTGATTTATGCTGCTCTGTTTTGGCAACCTCTGGCCATCTTTGACTGGTTTTCCTTCAGTCTGTTGGTCACTCTGTTGCGACCGTCCGTCTACTCTGAATGACCTGATCACCTTGGCCACAAGGATAGATATGCGTTTCAGGGAACGTTCTAAGGAGGTTGCATGCACCAGAAGACCAGCTTGTTTGGCTCCATACTTCCAGAGGCTGGTTCATCCTCTAGTGTCCACCCCATCTGAAGAGTCCATGCAAACAGAGCGCCTTCAATTGTCTGACCAGGAACATTGATGTCGCAAAGCAGAGAACCTGTGTCTGTATTGTGCAGGCAAGGCCTACTTTATGCGTAATTGTCCACAGAAACCGAGAAACGCCAATGTCTAGGATCTGTTGGAGAGGTGGTCCTAGACAAGGAGAAGTCCTCTCCGAAACTTTCAGTTCCGGTGACTTTCTCTCACAAGGGAGTCACACTGTCTATGCCTGCATTCTTGGACTCTGGGTCAGCCGGTAACTTCACTCAGCAAGCTCTGGTCCATCAGTAGCAACTACCTACCATCCGTCTGGAATTCTTTTAGTATGATGCGGAGGTATTGCCTTTTATGAACAACCAATGAAATCATTATTTCGATTTCTACCCCCTTGGCGGTGTGCCAGATTTGTCTATGTTTATCTGTATAAAGATATATTCTTGTATGGAATAAAATATTGAGCGGGTATCTAATTCAGCAAGTGCGCCAGTGTCAGCTCTCTGAGCGTGCTCATAAGAACATTTCAATTAGGACCCCGACAATTATAGAGGTGGGGGTTTTGTCCCTACAAAATTAGAAAATGCAACTTTTCCCGCAAAAAATAAGTGCACATACGGCTATGTTAACGGAAAAATAAAAAAGTAATGGAAATGCAGACAGTAAAAGACGAAAATGCGAAAAATAATCCCTCACATATAAGTCATGAACAGAATATATGTCTTCCTAAACAGGATTTATCAGATGTTTTATAGAAGCCGTTATGTGACATAAATTAAGCTTTTATGTCCAAATATCCGACCTGAAATAAAAACAATGTCTATGACCCAGTGATACATTGTTTCGTTATATTGCAGCCATACGGCTTCTCTCTTGTGTGACTTCACTAATGACCCCTAATCATTGCTTTAGAAGCAAAAACATTTTTCTAATTCTGAATGCAGCTTCTCTCATGTGTGATTCCTCTTATGTTTTAGAAGACTTGATTTATCTGAAAAACGTTTCCCACATTCTGAACACGAATACAGCTTCTCTCCTGTGTGACGTCTTTCATGTTTAACAAGATTTGATTTCTCTGTAAAACATTTCCCACATTCTGAACACGAATACGGCTTTTCACCAGTGTGAATTCTCTCATGTGTAACAAGATTGGATTTCTGTGTAAAACATTTCCCACATTCTGAACATGAATATGGTTTCTCTCCTGTGTGTCTTCTCTCATGTATAACAAGATGGGATTTTTGTCTAAAACATTTCCCACATTCTGAACATGTATATGCTTTCTCTCCTGTGTGACATCTCTGATGTTTAACAAGAGATGATTTCCGTGTGAAACATTTCCCACATTCTGAACATGAATATATTTTCTCTCCTTTGTGACGTCTGCGGTGTGTAGAAAGTCCTGAGCTGTTTCTGGAATCTTTACCACAATGAAACCTTTTATCCCTTTTCTGTGATTGGTCAGGAGAAGGTTCCTCATAATTAGGAGGATTATATGACAGATCTGTACTGTGAAGTCCTGGATGTACATTAAGGGTAATGAGGTTTTCTCCTGAAGAGCGCTGCAGGATATCTTCATCTGGTGGTAACATGACATTTTCACATTTCTTACTGGGATTTTCTGTTAAGATAAAAATGAAAATTTGTTTTAAAGTTTTTTTTTTTTTTGCATATTACAGAGTAGACAAACGTATAACATTCCAATTAGGCTAGGAGTTGATCCAGCAGGAAGGAGAAGTGTTCATTCATTTGGAATCCATTCCTGACTTTAGCCAAAAACGCTGCCCTTGTGACCCCAGCCTTACAAAGCTTCTAGAACTTCCTGACAAAGTCCAGGATTCTGGTTTACACCGGGTCATGACTTTTATTACATAAAGCAAATAATGACTTAACAAAACTTAAAAATGTGAAAAGCCGGACCATGTCTGGAGACGAGCCCTGCTCTCTGCCAACACATTTTACCTTTCAACAGCAACTAGACATCATGTGAATAAAACAGGAAGCATCATGGTTTGGATTTGGTGAAGGGGGGTCTAATGGTTTGGGGCTGGTGGGGGGGGGACATCATGGTTTGTAGCTGGTGGGGGGAGGCATCATGGTTGAGCTGTTGGGGGGGGGGACATCATGGTTGGGGCTGCTTTGCTGCCTCGTGGTCTGGACACCCTGCAACCATTAGGTAAACAACTGGGCAGATTTACTAATCCTGTTTAAAACGTACAGAGTAAATCTAGAGATGCTCCACATTTATCCCAGGAGCTTGGGCTGGAGGACAGATCTGCTGCACAGCTACACAAGTCTGTCTACCTCTATACCACTTAGTGGTTGGCTCTTCTGTCACAATGGAGCATCGTAAGCCCCGCCCCTGCAGAACTTGCCTGTTGTTTCTATATGTGAAACCTAAAAATCCCCCTTTTTGGACAGATTATAAGAGCAGCACAGATCAGTCACTGGTTATATACGAGCAAGTTCACACATAGCAGATCAGCTGCAGACATTTCTGTGACTGTCCCGCTACCCTGAATGTGGCTTGTAATAATCCATGCACCTGCTGCAGAAACAACCCAATATATGGAAATCTCTACAATAAATGTGCCGTGTGTGAACACAGTCTAATGCAGCTAGAACATTCTGGGACCTGCAATTATTGCTAGAAGTCACAGGTTCAGTCTGAAGGGGATGAGAAGATAATCGCTTAAGTGATGGACGACATGATTACATTTAGCAATTTAAAGCCGATGCCAGACAAGAATTTTAATACAAATTTTTTCACATTTTATTGAGACACCAACGACTTACATAGCACACGCCTGATTTACATGGATGACGAACAGTCGCACAGGGGCGGACATTGCCCATAAACTCCATGTATAATCTACAATATGTGTTAAGGCCGGTTTATTGGCCTGTATTTGTGGGAGGGGCGATGATGACTATATCTGGCCGGGCGTTTCCTCCCACAGTGAACGTCGTCTCCAGCCTATGGTGTGGGAGCTCTACATACCGTCCTCAGGGAGCAACAAGGGTGCAGCGGCAGTTCCAGGCCCTGACTTTCTACGGTCCAGATAAGTAGCTGCCTCATCCAGCAGCATCGTTGCTTTAAGTCCGGCCGGCGGTGTGTCGGCTCCCTTGGTAAGGGGGAGCAGCACCGCACCGGAGCGGTCTGCCAGGGAGACACGCTCTTCTCCCCACGCGGCATGACACATAGGGCGCAGGGCACAGCTCGATAAAGTATTGCACAGGCCGCTGTGCTGTTAGACAGGAGGGGGGGGGGGGGGAGGGACGGACAAATTAGGCTTCAGCATGTTGTTTCTATCCAGGGGGCGCACAGGTGAATTCACTCTGCAAGGGGGAGCAGTAAGGTTCAGAGAGTGTGTGTTTAAAAAAAAAAGAAAAAAAAAGAGGGTGTGTGACTTTAATGAAATGTCTGAAAAAAAATATATACATTTATTATGGGGAAGGGACATTGAGACTTGTGTTCTAGTCAGGGTATGTCAGGCTTCTTATATGGCTTTAGTGTGAGATTACTCTATGTGGAAAGCACGTCACAGGAGTCGCTTACAGGGGTCACTCGACCATGTATTCAGCTCTGCAGCCGGCTGTCATGTGTGTTCCTCACGCAGAGCTACTAGTGAGGTGGGGTGCATAGGATGCACGGTGTCTGTTTTAGTCAGTCTCTCTTCCCGCACTATTCGGGCGTGCACTCACCTCTTCCCCTCGCTCTGCAGCCGTCTGTCATGTGTTTTCCTCATGCAGAGCTACTAGTGAGGTGGGGTGCATAGGAGGCACGGTGTCTGTTTTAGTCAGTATCTCTTCCCGCACTATTCGGGCGTGCACTCACCTCTGCCCCTCGCTCTGGTCTGCTGGCTGGGTTCCACAGACACGCATAGTTATGGCTCTGGCGCCCTCTATGGGGCCACAGCTGGAAGTGCGGGGCAGAGTGTGAGTTCAGGCTCCAGTGTTAGTAAAAAAAAAAAAAAACATATATATGTGTGTATAGTTTATATGTATATGTGTATATATACATATGTATAGGGGCACTGTTAGGATGTTGGTACGCACTGTGGATTCGGCGCCAGATTCCGAATAGGGTTACGCTTGACGCACGTTTTTACGCATATGTATTCGACTTGTTATTTCATCAGTTCGCCATGATACCACATTAGTGGCAGTAGTAAAGATTTGTGGTAAAGGGTTTCTTACATTTATCTCTCCAGGATCAAGTGTTTATATATGCCTTGATGTTCAGGCGATTGCTGACTGTCCATGTGGGACCACGTTATCAGGCATTGGTACGGTATTTCTCTTTTATTCCAGAGGTATACAGTAATTCTCCTAGTTTCCTGAGGCCACGTCAAACTCAGGTTTTGCTGCCCTTTTTGGCCCCCACTGGCCAGCTGGTGGGTGGACGAGTGAGGTTGGTTGATCCCGGGTTCCACAGATTTCAGCGTTGTTTGAACTGTATCCTATAATGGCGGCTGTGCATGCAGGGGGTCGGGATGGGCTGGTTACACTGTGCATGCAGGGGGTCGGGATGGGCTGGTTACCTGGTGCATGCAGGGGGTCGGGATGGGCTGGTTACCTGGTGCATGCAGGGGGTCGGCATGGGCTGGTTACCTGGTGCATGCAGGGGGTCGGGATGGGCTGGTTACCTGGTGCATGCAGGGGGTCGGCATGGGCTGGTTACACTGTGTATGCAGGGGGTCGGCATGGGCTGGTTACCTGGTGCATGCAGGGGGTCGGCATGGGCTGGTTACCTGGTGCATGCAGGGGGTCGGCATGGGCTGGTTACCTGGTGCATGCAGGGGGTCGGCATGGGCTGGTTACACTGTGCATGCAGGGGGTCAGCATGGGCTGGTTACCTGGTGCATGCAGGGGGTCGGGATGGGCTGGTTACCTGGTGCATGCAGGGGGTCGGCATGGGCTGGTTACCTGGTGCATGCAGGGGGTCGGCAGGGGCTGGTTACCTGGTGTATGCAGGGGGTCGGCAGGGGCTGGTTACCTGGTGCATGCAGGGGGTCGGGATGGGCTGGTTACCTGGTGCATGCAGGGGGTCGGCATGGGCTGGTTACATGGTGTATGTTTATGTCAATGTCGCGGTCATGGAGATTTGATTAACGGCTTGGTCCTACTGATATCTTTTGTGAGGCGTCAGGTGCTTCGCTCGTTACTACACCAAATTCATTACACATTCATGTACCCGAATCCAAAATATAGCAGCCGGTGCCCTGTCCCGAGCTAATTCTCTTTCACAAGTTTCCCGAAGCGGACGTCCACGGTGCCACAATGCCTCGGTACGCTTCACTACTTCTGATCCCATTACCATGGCTGCAGCTCGCTCGTTGGCAGCGAAATCGCAATTGGAGGTTGTAATGAAGCAATTTGATCGAGTTTGTTGTCCTTTTTGGCCCCTTCAGGCGTCCCTTCAGCGTCGCGGTTCCGGCATAATTCTAACCGCTTTTAAGTATCCAGTAGGTAGGGGTCATTCCTTCATGTTTAGCCCCGACCACAAGTGTTAAGGCCGATTTATTGGCCTGTATTTGTGGGAGGGGCGATGATGACTATATGTGGCCAGGCGTCCCCTCCCACAGTGAACGTGGTCTCCAGCGTACCCACCCTAACCACCCTTACCTTCACTATCTCACACCAGGGGATGCCCCCCTTCAAGCATCCCTTCAGCGTCGCGGTTCCGGCATAATTCTAACAGCTTTTAGGTATCCAGTAGGTAGGGGACATTCCTTCATGTTTAAGCCCCGACCACAAATATACAATGCAGAATACGGATTTTACAAGACGTCTCTGTAGTATAGTCTACTATACCGGCCCGATGGAGGCCAGAAGGACACGCCCCATCATGTGACTGGAGCCCTATGGATATGACAGACATATAAAGAACACATAGCCTCTAATGTAATGTGAGAAGAAACTGTGGAGCTCCTCCATTACATGTCACTGCACACACGTGTATACACTGCACATGACGGCTCTTACCCTGTGATATAAGAGGCATGTGCTCCTCCATTACATGTCACTGCACACACGTGTATACACTGCACATGACGGCTCTTACCCTGTGATATAAGAGGCTGGTGCTCCTCCATTACATGTCACTGCACACACGTGTACACACTGCACATGACGGGTCTTACCCTGTGATATAAGAGGCTGGTGCTCCTCCATTACATGTCACTGCACACACGTGTATACACTGCACATGACGGCTCTTACCTTGTGATATAAGAGGCTGGTGCTCCTCCATTACATGTCACTGCACACACGTGTATACACTGCACATGACGGCTCCTACCCTGTGATATAAGAGGCTGGTGCTCCTCCATTACATGTCACTGCACACACGTGTACACACTGCACATGACGGCTCTTACCCTGTGATATAAGAGGCTGGTGCTCCTCCATTACATGTCACTGCACACACGTGTACACACTGCACATGACGGCTCTTACCCTGTGATATAAGAGGCTGGTGCTCCTCCATTACATGTCACTGCACACACGTGTATACACTGCACATGACGGCTCTTACCCTGTGATATAAGAGGCTGGTGCTCCTCCATTACATGTCACTGCACACACGTGTACACACTGCACATGACGGCTCTTACCCTGTGATATAAGAGGCTGGTGCTCCTCCATTACATGTCACTGCACACACGTGTATACACTGCACATGACGGCTCTTACCCTGTGATATAAGAGGCTGGTGCTCCTCCATTACATGTCACTGCACACACGTGTACACACTGCACATGACGGCTCTTACCCTGTGATATAAGAGGCTGGTGGTCCTCCATTACATGTCACTGCACACACGTGTATACACTGCACATGACGGCTCTTACCCTGTGATATAAGAGGCTGGTGCTCCTCCATTACATGTCACTGCACACACGTGTATACACTGCACATGACAGGTCTTACCTTGTGATATAAGAGGCTGGTGCTCCTCCATTACATGTCACTGCACACACGTGTATACACTGCACATGACGGCTCTTACCTTGTGATATAAGAGGCTGGTGCTCCTCCATTACATGTCACTGCACACACGTGTATACACTGCACATGACGGCTCTTACCCTGTGATATAAGAGGCTGGTGCTCCTCCATTACATGTCACTGCACACACGTGTATACACTGCACATGACGGCTCTTACCTTGTAATATAAGAGGCTGGTGCTCCTCCATTACATGTCACTGCACACACGTGTATACACTGCACATGACGGCTCTTACCCTGTGATATAAGAGGCTGGTGCTCCTCCATTACATGTCACTGCACACACGTGTATACACTGCACATGACGGCTCTTACCTTGTAATATAAGAGGCTGGTGCTCCTCTATTACATGTCACTGCACACACGTATATACACTGCACATGACGGGTCTTACCCTGTGATATAAGAGGCTGGTGCTCCTCCATTACATGTCACTGCACACACGTGTATACACTGCACATGACGGCTCTTACCTTGTGATATAAGAGGCTGGTGCTCCTCCATTACATGTCACTGCACACACGTGTATACACTGCACATGATGGCTCTTACCCTGTGATATTAGAGGCTGGTGCTCCTCCATTACATGTCACTGCACACACGTGTATACACTGCACATGACGGCTCTTACCCTGTGATATAAGAGGCTGGTGCTCCTCCATTACATGTCACTGCACACACGTGTATACACTGCACATGACGGCTCTTACCTTGTGATATAAGAGGCTGGTGCTCCTCCATTACATGTCACTGCACACACGTGTATACACTGCACATGACGGCTCTTACCCTGTGATATAAGAGGCTGGTGCTCCTCCATTACATGTCACTGCACACACGTGTATACACTGCACATGACGGCTCTTACCCTGTGATATAAGAGGCTGGTGCTCCTCCATTACATGTCACTGCACACACGTGTATACACTGCACATGACGGCTCTTACCCTGTGATATAAGAGGCTGGTGCTCCTCCATTACATGTCACTGCACACACGTGTATACACTGCACATGACGGCTCTTACCTTGTGATATAAGAGGCTGGTGCTCCTCCATTACATGTCACTGCACACACGTGTATACACTGCACATGACGGCTCTTACCCTGTGATATAAGAGGCTGGTGCTCCTCCATCATGGCCTCCTTGTACAGATCCTTGTGTCCTTCTATATACTCCCACTCCTCCATGGAGAAATAGACAGTGACGTCCTGACACCTTATAGGAACCTGACAACACAATGACACCGTCATCACCCAGACCCTCCAGTGCTGTTACTGGAGAATTTCCCAGCATTCCCAGCAGTGTCACCTCTCCAGTCAGCAGCTCCATCATCTTGTGGGTGAGCTCTAGGATCTTCTGCTCATGTATCAGGGGTGAGGGGAGGCTCTGTGATGGGGGAGGGGTCCTGCTCCGCCCTCCTGACTCCTGGAGATGGATGATGGGAGTCACACAGTCCCCGATGTCTTCTTCACTATTGTGTACTCCTGTGGATGGAGAGAGACACTTAGGGAATAAACCCTTCAGGGGCCATGTGCTCTCCTCCGGCCTCTCCTCCTGGTACAACGTGCCTACTTACCTCCTCATGGCTCCTACATGACTATTGGTCACTGGTCACATGACACATCACTCACCATACTGGGGGCTGATCTTCAGGTTCTCCGTCACTTGGAAGGTCTGGGGGCCGTTCTCCAGGACCCTGGACTCTTCCTATCACTTCCTATGATGGATTCTCCTTCCCGATGTCTGACTTGTTACAGAATACAATACAGAGGAGAGAAATCTAGAGAAGTTTACCTCTCCGCTCAGCAGGGAGATGATCTCCAAGGTGAGGTCTAATATTCTTCTGCTGATCTCCTTCCCGTCCATCCTCGGGGGTCATTCAGGAGAAGAGGAGAGAACTGGAGGAGCTGGAGGCTTCTAGTGCTGCAGGCGCCTTTATGAGAAGAGGAGAGGAAATCATCCAGGGGACAAGACCAGATGTCACCTCCAGAACCGCACTTCCTGAGCCTGGAGGGGCCCCGCTTCTCAGGGCCCCCACCACATGGATTCCAGGGGCCCCAACATGGAGATCTCTGGTGGCTCCACAGGAGATAAGGGTCTGATAGATGCAGGTCCCACCTCTGGGCTGTGCTCAGCTGTGTCCAGAACTCCTAGAGAAGAGACTGGAGAGATCTGAGCTCAGGCCGGGCCCCGCTCCATTCATTCTCCTCCTGGAGGCAGGGGCCCCTCACCAGGACAGTCAGGGGCCAGCAAATGATGACAACCCCCACTATCCCCACTGCTCCCCCTATCATACTAAGCTGAGGAGCGGAGAAGGATTCCTTGTGTGTAATGGAGGAGAATCTCCAGAGGTGACATGTCTGAGCTCTCCACCACACTGTCTCCTCACAGCTCATCTTACCTGCAGGCTGGAGGAATGGCTGATACCAGAGAGAACAAGAGCCCTGACTACCGACCAGGACCTGCCCAGTGTCTGCTGCACTGCCAGAGCTGAAGGACCTGGGGTGACGTCACCGTCATGTGATCCGGGGGAGGGGCTCAGGAGAGGAAAAGGTGTGGTGAAGGACCTGCCCAGTATCTACTGCACTGCCAGAGCTGAAGGTCCTGGGGTGACGTCACTGTCATGTGATCAGTGCAGGGGGCGGGGCTCAGCAGTGGAGAGAAGGTGGTGAAGGACCTGGGGTGATGTCACCGTCATGTGATCAGTGCAGGGGGCGGGGCTCAGCAGTGGAGAGGAGGTGGTGAAGGACCTGGGGTGATGTCACTATCATGTGATCAGTGTAGGGGGCGGGGTCAGCTGTAGAGCGGAGATAAGGAGGGAGATCTGTAATTGTGGTCATGTGACATGTGAGGGAAGATCCTTGTATGGAGAAAGCATGTTATGATTTCTTTCCTACAGAACTGGAAAAATGCTGGGAGTTGTAGTTCTTACCTCTGGAACCTACAATTACAGCCTGGAGTGTTACTTCTGAGATATCATATAACATTCTGTACTTTTCTCCTCTGATAGATAACAGTCTGGACATTGTCAGAGTTGTAGTCCTCTCCTCTTATATATGGCAGTCTGGACCTTGTGAGAGTTGTAGTTCTCTCCTCTGATATATTATTGTCTGGACATGCTGGGGGTTGTAGTTCTCTGTACATAGCTGTGGTCGCCTCTCTAGAGTCTCCTATGGACGACATAAAAGACAGAAATGTAATTGTTCCCGGGAATGCCGGTCTGAAGAGGAAGCCGCTGATGATGGATTCAGGATAAGCTGTTTTCCTCCTCTGAGGAGAAGAATAAAGAGGGGAAGATTCATTCTAAGGGAAGAAAGTAACAAAGAGATTGTTCCTGTCCGACCGGTTGAGGGATAGAAGCCACTGAGGAAAGAATGGTACGTCTAGTTGCAACTTTCTCTTCAATAGATACTTCAAAGAAGAACTTGTCGTTCTCTACATTCCATCCCAATCCAAGTACAGTCTGAACTGGAAGATGATCATAATTGAGATCTACATTCTTCATTGTTGATGCACGTTCAGAGTCACCGATGGATTCCAGTACCTCTCTGTTGTTTGAGATGATTTTGTGAAGGCGCAGGTTTCCTCTTGCTCATAACTCTTGGCTTTCTTTCACTAGTTTGATTGCAGATTCTGTGGACTTTAGACTTATAAGACCATCATCTACATAAAAGTTTTTCTTCAGAAAATTTGCTGCTGATGGGCAATCCTTTTTATTCTGATTGGCCAGGTACTTCATACCATAATTGGCGCAACCTGGAGACGATGCTGCTCCAAACAAGTGCACTTTCATTCTGTATCCTGCTGGCTCTGTATCTGTATCTCCGTCCTCCCACCATAGAAACCTCATGAAGTCTCTATCTTCTTTCTTCACATGAAACTGGTGGAACATCTTTTTACAGTCACACAAGACCACTACGGGATACTTTCTGAATCTACAGAGTACTCTAGGCAGAGTGTTTGTAAGATCTGGTCGGTTTAATAGATGATCGTTCAATGCATCACCATCGTACTTTGCTGAGCAATCAAATACTAGTCTAATCTTATCTGGGATGTGGGATGTACCGCACTTCTCCTTCTTTAGGTTGGTTATTAACTTTCTCTGCATGTCCTTCTTCGAGGATGCCTTTCATTAAGTCCAAATAATCCTGCTTGGATTTGGGATCTCTTCCCATCTTTTTCTTCAAACATTTCAACCTTGCAGGGGCAAGAATTCTGTTATTGGCAGACGAGGTCGTTCTATAAAAGGTAAGGGCATTTCAAGATGACTTTGTTGATTCTGCTGAAGACTTTCTTTTAGAGTGTGTACGAACTTTATGTCTTCTTGGGATACACTCTTTTCTTTAGAACTTATGTCTGCAAAGTCAGATTTAAGGATCTTCATTACTTTTGCTGGACTTAAAGTTGGTAACTCTTGGACAGATATTCGATGACACAATCCTGTCACTTGTCTTGAGTTTGCAATCTGCTGTTTTCTTCCAACAACTCCACATCCTAGATCAGTTTGAACAGCGTATGGTTCACCCTTTCCTCCTGTGATTACCTTTCGTGGTACCAAAGCTTTGGGACAATCGTAACCTATCAACAGTCCAACACCAAACTCCTTCAGCGGGGACATTTCATATGACAGATAGCTGCTCCCAGTCATTGGCTGTTTCACAGGTAGATATGTGATCTCGATCTAGAGGTCTATTGTCTTTTGTATAAGCTGGAAGTAGATCTAATGTGCAGTTTGAATGAAGTCCTCTAACTCTCAGTCCTTTGATCCTTTTAACTAATGTGTCTTTCCCCGTGATTGTGGTGAGTTTGAGCTTAACTGGTTCTGTAGCCACTTGTAATTTCTTGCAGATTTCTTGATCAATGAAGGTGACGTCACTCTGGGCATCCAGTAGCGCATAGGCATATAGCTTCTTGATCCTCTTTTTAGGATTTGAAATGCACACTGGTACCACCATTGATGTGCCATTGCTTTCTCCTTCCCTCACTCTGCAAGAGAATACCGATACTTTCTTTTCTTCCTCAGCATCTTTAGGTATTGAGGATTTATCCTTCTTTGGACATTCTTCATGTAGTGGTGTAGGATAGGGTCCTTTTGCAAACCATGCATGTGGCCTTTTTCTTACACTCCTTAGTAACATGGCCTTTTCTTAGGCATCCAAAACACAGTTGGTTATCAAGTACACATTTTTTCTTTTCTTCTGAGGATTTCTCCTTCAATTGTTGGCACTTGTGTATGGAGGGGTTGTCTCTACAGAACATACACTTGAAGGTAGTCTGAAGATTTGTTGGTTCTGTCTTTCTACTGATTCCAGTAGGGACTTTGAACTTGCTTTCATAGGCGTCTAGACCTTTAGCTGCTGCATTGGTTGCAAAGCCAGTTGCTCTTGTCCGTCTTATCTCTCTTGCAGGCCTTTCTTCTAAGGATTTTAAGGCGTAAGATGCTGTTACTGGATTACATGCTATCCGTGCTTCTTCATTGGCGAACTCAGAGAACTCTTTAAAACTTGGAAAGTTCTTGCCTAGATCTAACTGTTTAGTGACATAGCGATTTCTTCTAGAAGTTACTTCTCTAGGTAGCTTAGCTAACATCCTGTGGTTCTCTAGATAGTCGTTTAGTACTTCTAGTCCTCGTACATGTGGGATAGCATTGCTGCATGCTTGCAGGAAGTCACCATACTCTTGGAGTCTGACTGGTTCTTTAGGACCTATTTTAGGCAAGTTGTTCAATTTCTCTCTAAAAGCTCTTTGTAGTATGAATGGATGACCATATCTTGCATTTCATTTTTCCCAAGCTTGCTTCTAGGCTTCTTCGTCTTTTCTATAGAATTTACCTTCAAGAACTTTCTTTGCTTCTCCACCAACATATCTCTGAAGGTAGAATAACCTGTCGACTGGACAGAAGCATTGATGCTCAATGATCATTTCAAAACTTGCCTTCCACTCTATAAACTTCAGTACATCTTCTGAAAATACAGTGGATTCCAGAACGGGAAGTCTAGCTAAGACTGTTCTCTGTTGTCCTGATCGGTGTTTTTTCGAAAATGTTCACTGCCGGCAGAATTCTTGAAGCTTTTTCCTCATAAGACACTGGATACCAATTCTTAAAATGGATCAAACGCGTTTTGGAGTATAATTTGGGTCTTACTCCTTCCTCAGTGGTAATTTTGTGAACCTCCATGTGCCTTTTTTATACCCTATAAACTCCACCCAGAAGATTCGGAAGATCCAAAAACCTGCATCTCAATAAAAAAAATACAGAAATAAACTTTTTCCAATGATGCAAGTAGATCCCAATATTGCTGTGGACCTCGGAGTTGTTTTTCCGACCTCGGGGTCCTTCCTTGATTCTGGGGCCCCACCTTTATATCACCACAACAATATTGGGATCTACTTGCATCATTGGAGAAAGTTTTTTTCTGTATTTTTTTCTGTATTTTTCTTGTTTTTATGACTAAGCAAACATTATCATTGAAATGCTTTATTTGAAGTATTCTGCACCATTGGGCAAAAAAAATACACCTATACACATAAAAAAGCTAAGAAAACGCATGGAAACCGCAAATGCATTTTTTTGTTTATGAAGTGACCAATGGACAGAAACTTTTAACTATATAATAAATATGATATAATACATGTATTTTTACTTTATTTGGATGTTTTTCATGATCCCTTAATCAATATGTTTGAAGAAAATCCCATCCCAGGTTTTTGTATCTTCCGAATCTTCTGGGTGGAGTTTATAGGGTATAAAAAAGGCACATGGCGGTTCATAAAATTACCACTTAGGAAGGTGTAAGACCCAAATTATACTCTGAAACGCGTTTGGTCCATTTTAAGAATCGGTATCCAGTGCGTTATGAGGAAAAAGCTTAAAGAATTCTGCCGGCAGTGAACATTTTTGAAAAAAACACCGATCTGGTATAAGAATAGATTGCGCAACCACTAAGGATATTCCACAATAAGTAGGTGGGACACGGAGGTAATCTCGCGATAATAGGCCACGGGACTTTGGGAAATGAGCGCAACACACGCCAGCACCATGTGGCAATTTGGATGCCTTTGAATACCAATCCAAATTTTTAATTTGAATGTCGCTTCATTAAGCACTTATATTGAACCTTCGCCGCAAAAAGTTCGCATGAACATATCACTCGAACCTAGAGTGTTAAATAATTGTGAAAATTTTACAAGTATTGCGAGAATTCTACAGGTATCGCTCAAGTGCGTATATTGAACTCTCGCTTTACCAAAGCTCTTATTGAACTCTCGCTTTATCCCATAACGAACTTACATTATTTGGAAACCACCCAGCTGCTTTGTCTCTGTGGGATTAAAGAGATACAACAATTGACATATACAACTCAATATTAGAAGTATACTCAGTTTTAGAATTACTAATGTGCACATTTTGGATCTAACCAGAGTCTTTGCATATACGTTTCTATTTATTTGGGTAGCTGTTTCAGGACTCGCTCATCCGGAACTTTTTGTAACTTCCTCCCGAACCAATTATATTGAGTATTGGCCAATACATATTGTGTAAACTCTATATTTTATGTTTATGCAATTTTGGATGTGCGAATAAATTTGAATCTTAATTTTATTAAATCTGCGCGACCCATATATTTGTGAGTGCCGATCTATCCAAACGATGGAAGGATAATGACTTATTCCTCACTAAATGCTGGAGATTTCTTTCCATTCTCCTGGTCGTATGGAGGAAAGTAGGAGTCTGCTTCTTCACTTCATACAGATTTGGACCTACTGTATGATTACTGTTCATGTCCTCTTCGTGTACTCGTAGTCTAGCTTCTATAATCTTAACTTCTTTCTACCTTTCGAGACTTTTCATTTCAGCTTCCATTTGATGGCGCTGTGCCTCCATTTTAGCTTCCATTTGATGGTGCTGTGCCTCCATTTCAGCTTCCATTTGATGGTGCTGTGCCTCCATTTCAGCTTCCATTTGATGGTGTTTTGCCTCCATTTGATGGCACTTCTGCTAGTGAAGGAAGTCCCACTTGAGATTGTGGTTCCCCTTAAGGACTTAGCATAGTCTCTCATAATAAGCTTGCTCATTCTCTTTCTTGCCTTAACTTCATCATAGTTAGCTGCAGATGATAGTTCTTTCATGAGCTTTACTAAATCTTTAGTGACTGCAGTACATGTGTTCATGTTCCTTACAATATCCTGGGAAGGTGTCGTAGAGGATCACAGGTTGACATACAGTATGCTGCCATAAGCTCTGATTCAGATTCTTCTACCGTCTATACAATATCACTCAAGTTCCCTTTTATACTTTCTTGTTTTAGCTTTCCACGAATGCCTCTAATGTATAATTTCCACCTCTCATACATTCGGGTGAACTTTTTCTCTTTTGATGCTGCTTCTTGCTACAAATTTTCCAGCATCTTTGGGGTCGGTTTTCTGGCACGTGATGAACGTCTTAGTTCATTTGCTTGGGCTATATTTGTTTGCAGCAAGACTAATGCTGCATCGCAGTCTTCTAACTCAGACAGGTTTTCTTGCTCTTCCCCTTCTATCCTATCTATCTTTGTATCCTCTAACAGTGGCATGGTAATACTAGGCTCAGATATTTTACAAATAATAAGATGCCTTTCACTTTAAATGCAATACTGACAAATGCAGAAATAAATGACTCTCACTTTAAATACTTTAGAGTCCGTGTACTACAACTGTCCTTTGCTTTACTTTAAAGTACTTTATTCCTGAACATGAAAATGTCTCTTTATGCCAAACCTATGTGCGATGATAAGTAATAAAAGGAAAGTTCTGACCGTCAAATGTCAGTCTTAAAGGAGACTTGTCTTTTCTCGATGTGATGCGATGCTTGCGCTGACTTGCGATGCTGTATGTTGACTTGCGATGATTGCGATGCGCTGGCCTGGATGCTCTGCTGCAGGCTTTGGGCCTAGTGGTGGGAAACTAGCTGGCTGCAGTACATGTCCTCTTTGTGGGTAGCGTTGCGGGCACTCTAGCTCTGGACTCTGGCCTCCCACCATGCGTCTCTTTCTTTCTCTCTAGGGATCATAGGAGGGTTGGCGCTCTTTCTCTGACTATCTTACCTTTGCCGTTCTGCCACTGCACACATTCTATAGCCTCTACGGTAGCTCCGCTGAGGTGTCTTTGCTTGCTCACTCAGGGAACAGTTGCTGCGCGGCGGTATATGCTGGCGCTCCGCTGCTCTAATGCGCTCTTTTCTGTGCAAGTTGAGGAGAGCTATCGCTTCGCCCTTTGAGGATAACAGTTCCACTGTGGCAGGTGCAGCACGTTTGTGCCTTATGCGCTATGGCATTAGAAGAATTATGATATGTCTTACTTTTAGTCTAAGCAGACTGTCTATTACTCTGTAATTCCTCTAGCGTCATTCTATGGAAGCAGTAGGTTTAAAGAGCACACCAAATGCTTAAGATACGTTCTTTATTAACTTCAAGTTTCTTCATATATTACACTGCTGCCTCCGAAGCAGACAGTCCATGTACAAAACACTTGTTGAATAAAGTATCACAAAATGGCAGTTCAACTGTTCAATCTTGTCATTCAACATAAAATGGTGGATATATTTCTCTCTTCAGTATCTGTACTTTCACTTTAAGTCATTTTAGCACTTTATGATCTCTCTGAGAGGTATATCTGAGGTTTAACCAATAGTTTTACTTGCTCTATATGATCTGGTATGAGCAGTTCGCAGACTGTACGTAGTTTGGAGATTACTATTTGGTATTTGCTATTTGGTCTATTCACTTGCTTATTGCATACTGTTCATTTGCAGTTTGGATGCTTTTATGCAATTTGGTGGAACTGTAAGTAAACACATATAACTAGTTCAGCATACAGCTCTAATCACACTATTAACAATAGGAACATCAATAACTGTATTAAATATGTATTTTGTCCTCTTTTGCTTCCATAAAACTGAACTCTCAGTGGAGTGAATGTCTGTTCAGCTTTTCCTCTGGTGTAGTGAATTCTAGCAGCTCCTGCCAGGGGAATTTCCCAGACAGGCTGAATGTGAGGCTTTCTGCTAATAATTGTGCTGTGTCATTGAGCTTACCTTACAGTCAAATAATGAATCTTAAAGGCATATTATCTTTTCTGCTTCTGTGAACACAATATATAACTGTTACATGACATCCAAAAACATGAAGTCACAGTAAATAACTCTGCTTTTGTCTCTAACATATAAACATATCAACTTTATTAACATTATTGGCAGGTCTAGCTGTATATACATGTAAGTCACATTAGCAACCCAGGAAAGGTCCTAGCTGGCCAGCTACACCATCTCCTTTCCCTAGTTTCCAGGCCTTATTCCCTCACCCCTTTCCCTCCTATGTTCGGTGTGGTGTTTCCCTTCCACACCAAAGCGTGACATTATAAACCGCCAAAACCGTCAGGGATGAAGGTCATGCTAGTGAGGTGTGCAGTTCGGAGGAAGAGGCGGTGGTCACACAGAGACACCAGCACAGCAAAAGAGGGAGCAGGGTGTAGAAGCAGAGCGCCTGTCCCCTAGACACTACGCCTGGTACTGCCCACCGCACCCAGGGACCGAGCACAACAAAGACAGCTCCAAGGAGTTCCCTGGCATGGCAGTTCTTCACACAATGTGCAGACAACAAGACACAAGTGGTTTGCATGCTGTGTAATCAGAGCCTAAAGCGAGGCATAAATGTTCTAAATCTGAGCACAACCTGCATGACCAGGCATCTAAGTGCAAGACACGAGCTACAGTGGAGTAAACACCTCCAAAACCAAGAAAAGTGTCTTGCTCCTCCTGCTCCCTCTTCTGCTGCAATCTCAGCCTCTTCCTCCACCTCTGGAGTGACAGTGGCAACGGCCACCCCACAAACGGAGGATGTGACACCAATGCCACCACGTCCGTCACCTTCAACAAGCACCACCACAGTGTCTCAGGGAAGCGTTCAGCTGTCCATCTCCCAAACACTGGATCGAAAGAGGAAGTACCCCCAACCCCCCCCCCGATCCCTGGCCCTAAAATGCTGTCATTCTGTCTGGTGGAGATGGAGAGTTTTAAAAAACCTTATGGCGATGGCTGTCCCACAGTACATCGTTCCAAGACGCCACTACTTTTCCAGGCGAGCCATCCTTTCCCTGCACAAGCAAGTGATGGACAAAATAAGGTGTGCACTGTGCAACGCCATCTGTGGCAAGGTCCACATAACTATCGATACTTGGACCAGTAAGCACAGCCAGGGCCGTTATATCTCCCTAAAAACACACTGGGTAAACGTAGTGGTGGCTGGGCCTGAGGCGGATAGCTGTATGGCGCATGTCCTTCCGCCCCCGAGGATTGCAGGGCATTTCTCTGTGCCTTCTGTTGCCTCCTCCTACTCCTCTTTCTCCTCTACCACCTCCTCATCCTCTCAGCATAACACTTTCACCACCAACTTCAGCACAGTCAGGGGGAAACGACAGCAGGCAGTTTTTAAACTCATCTGTTTGGGGGACAAACCCCACACCGCGCAGGAGCTTTGGACGGGCCTGAAACAACATACAGATGAATAGTTGGTGCCACTGAGCCTCAAGCCCAGCCTGGTGGTGTGCGATAATGGGCAAAATCTCGTAGCAGCTTTGGGCCTAGCCGGTTTGACGCACATCCCTTGCCTGGCGCATGTGCTGAATTTGATGGTGCAGAGATTCCTGAAAAACTACCCTGATATGTCTGCACTGCAGGGTAACCTTGGCCTTCCCGCTCATCGCCTCATATGCGACGTGCCCACAAGGTGGAATTCCACCTTGCACATGCTGGAGAGACTGTGCGAGCAGCAGCAGGCGATAGTGGAGTTTCAGCTGCAGCACGCACGGGTCAGGCGCTCTGCGGAACAGCAACACTTCACCGCCACTGAGTGGGCCTCCATGCAAGATCTGTGTGCCTTGTTACGCTGTTTCGACTACTCCACCAACATGGCCAGTGCGGATGACGCCGTTCTCAGCGTTACTATCCCACTTCTATGTCTCATTGAAAAAACACTTTGGGCGATGATGGAGGAAGATGTGTCACAGCAGGAAGAGGAGCAGGAGAAGGGATCATTTCATCGGTTATCAGGCCAGTCATTCAACGGTGGTTCGGAGGGTGGGTTCCTGCACCAACATAGACCAGGTACACAATTGTCCAGCCAGGGCACAGTTCTGGAGGATGAGGAGGAGGAACTGTGTGGAACCCAAAGCAGCTCATGGGCATCACTTGTGCCTGGCTGGGGGGGATACAGAGGACACAGACGATACACCTCCCACAGAGGACAGATTGTCCTTGACTCTGGGCAGCCTGGCACACATGAGCGACTACATGCTGCAGTGCCTACGCAACGACAGCCGAGTTGCCCACATTCTAACTTGTGCTGATTACTGGGTGGCCACCCTGCTGGATCCCCGTTACAAGGACAACGTGCTGTCCTTAATTCCCTCACTGGAGCGTGATCGGAAGATGCGCGAGTACAAGCGCACGCTGGTAGACGCGCTGCTAATGGCATTCCCAACTGACACCGGGGGCTCAGTGGAAGCACAAGGCAAAGGAGAAGGAAGAAGCCGCCAATGCAGCCAGGGCACTGCCAGCACCTCAGAAGGCAGGGTTAGCATGGCCAAAATGTGGAAAAGCTTTGTCACCACGCCACAACAACCAGCACCACCAGCTGATATGCAACGTCTTAGCAGGAGGCAGCATTTCAGCAACATGGTGGAGCAGTATATGTGCACACACCTACACTTACTGACTGATGGGTCTGCCCCATTCAACTTCTAGGTCTCCAAATTGGGCACATGTCCTGAGCTTGCCCTTTACTCCTTGGAGGTGCTGGCCTGCTCTGCAGCCAGTGTATTGTCTGAACGTGTGTTTAGCACGGCAGGGGGTGTTATCACAGACAAGCGCAGCCGTCTGTCTACAGCCAATGTGGACAAGCTCACATTCATTAAAATGAACCAGGCATGGATCCCACAAAACTTGTCTGTACCTTGTGCAGAATAGACAAGTATACCAACTTCACACAGCCATTGTTTTACTCCAGCGCACTCTCTCTTTGTGTTATTTTATATATTCCACAATGTTTTGTGGTGTACCCAAATTAAATAAAAATAAAAAATAAAAAAAATGTGTTGGCTGCCTCCACCTCTTCCACAGCCGCTTCCACCTACACCGCCAAATCCACCTACACCTCTATGTTCACCGTCTTCTCAACCTCCTAGTCCTTATGGACCTCCTGCTCTTAGTTCAGGATTAAAATGTGCAATTTTTATCTATTTTATTTTATGTCATTTCCCTATTCACATTTGTTTGCAGGGCGCTTACCCACATTTTACTGCCTTTTGCAGCCCTTTAGCCCTTTCCTGGACTTTTTTAGAGCCATTTTAGTGCCCCAAAGTTCGGGTCCCCATTGACTTCAATGGGGTTCGGGGTCAAGTTCGGATCCCAAACCCGAAATTTTTTATGAAGTTCAGCCGAACCCGGCGAACCCGAACTTCCAGGTGTTCGCTCAACTCTAGTGGTCAGTGATTGGCTGCAGCAGTATCAAGATAAAAGTTTTCAAGGAGAAATCCAAGACAAGCTGCGCAGGCCTAGAAGCGAATGAGCCAAGGCCTAGCACCTAGGGAGCAAGGAAGCGTGATCAGCAACATGAATCTGCATGTCTGAGAGGTCATGGAAATTAGTGCACAACCCCTTGGGAGCCTAGGAATCCTGATGCTCCTAAGCATCCCAGTTGTTGTTTTTTTTTGGGGGGAACACTACAGTAGCCATGTGAGTGAGAGTAGGTGGGGGCTTTAATGGAGAAACAGTGAGGGGGTGTAATGAAGTACGGTGAGCCTCAAGATTGATGGGGTTAAAAGTACAAATCAAAAGGAGAGACAAATGGGCAACTACACAAGGTAAGACACGTCTTTTTTTTATTATACCATAATTATATGCATTTTGAATTTGGCGACAAAAAATTTCATTTGGCTAAATTTTTCAGGTTATGAGCCAATGGCTACGATATTTTTAATTTTTTTTCGTCTGGAGCACTGTGTTTGTTGACAACATTGTGAAACTTCATGGCATTCCCTGTGACGTGGTCTCAGATCGTGGGACTCAGTTTGTGTCCAGATTCTGGAAGGGATTCTGTACTCAGCTGGGGGTACAACTGTCTTTTTCTTCTGCTTTTCATCCTCAGATAAATGGACAGACTGAGCACACTAATCAGATTCTGGAGACTTTCTTAAGATGTTCTGTCTCTGAGAACCAGGAGGAATGGTCCTCGTTTTTGTCTTTGGCAGAGTTTGCCATAAACAATCGTAGACAGGAGTCAACAGGAGTACACTGGTAAGTCACCATTTTTTGGGGCATACGGGTTTCACCCGCAATTTGGCACATTCTCTGGTTCAGATACTTCCGGTATCCCTGAGGAGGAATGTATTTCATCATCATTGTCTTCTATATGGCGGAAAATTCAAAATAACTTGATAAATATGGGCAACAAGTATAAACGTGTGGCTGGCAGGAAACGTATGAATGGCCGGGCCTAAGTGTGGTTGATTCTGTGTGGCTGTCCACAAGAAATATTAAATTGAAGGTTCCTTCTTGGAAGTTGGGTCCAAGGTTTATTGGTCTATATAAGATCACGGCCATTATTAATCCGGTAACTTTTCGTCTTGAACTTCCTCAGGCTCTGAAAATTCATAATGTGTTTCACAACACTTTGTTGAAGAGATATGTTGAACCTTTGGAGTTGTCCCCCTTACCACCTGCTCCTGTCATGGTGGACGGCAGTTTGGAATTCCAGATCGCCAAGAATTTTGACTCTCGAGTTCTCCGTAGATCTCTTCAGTATCTTTTTCACTGGAAAGCTTATGCACCAAAGGAGAGGATGTGGGTACCAGCATCTGACGTGAATGCCAGTCATTTGGTGAAAGCCTTTCACAGATCTCATCCGGATAAGGTTGGTCCTGGGTGCCCGGAGGTCACATGTAGAAGGGGGGGGGGGCGGTACTGTCACAGATGTTCCCGCGACAGGTGGCAGGAGATTGGTGAGACTGACAACACGTGGTTTGATCTAACATATTTTCCCTTTGGATCAAATGACGTCTGTGTTGTTTCTGGTGCTTGTTACCTTCTTTCCCCAGGTGTGACTATTATGGTCATTTAACCTTCTCCATTTATTGTTGTTTCTCCCACTATGCTATGCGGTTTATAGCTTCAGTTTGAGTTGTGGCTAGCTGGTGTGTGGATCTCGGCTGAGTTCCTGGTGCCGCCATAGCCACTTAAGGTTAGTGTTTTCTTTCCCTTTTGTATTTTGTTTGGGTTATTTTGTGTGTTACATTTCCCTGTCATTTGTAGTAAAGGCCTGAGGGAGACTCCTGTTCGTCCTTCCTTTTGGAGGAACAGGTTGTCTCAGTCCCGATATTAGTACCAGGGTCCTATAGGGTGAGTTAGGACATTAGGTATTCCTGTGTATGAACTGACCTACCTCTGGGGTCTGTTCATTCTGGTAGTTAGTCAGTACTTTGATTAGGGTTTTACTAGGAGGTGTCCATCTTCCTTCCCTAGTTTCCAGGCCTTATTCCCTCACCCCTTTTCTTCCTATGTTCGGTGTGGTGTTTCCCTCCCACACCCGAACGTGACATCCTAAGCCTGTGGAAACCTTAACCCAGAGGAGTGGAATATTTGGGGTACCCTGTCATTTCAAGCTTGTCAATCCTACAGATGGTAGAAACATTTCAGAGATGAGTGTTTTGTTTTCCACCTGATCTGGATTCTGTTGACTAATAATGGCTCTGAACTAGGTTGAGAACTGCACCTAGAGGGGCATATAGTCAGTGCGTTCTTGGAGTCCCTTGAGAAGTCTCTTTCCTAAAACCCCAAAGACTTTAATGCTTTAGAAGATCGTGTCTGACTCACCCCACAGACTTGAGGAAACAGTCAGTGTAAGAGCAGACATTGTAAACAGGGTGGCACCAAATCAGAAACCCTTCTTAAAGAAGTGGCTAAGATCATGACAGAAACCTGACCCATCTGTCTGCTGTACTTATTTGAGGCTCCTTCAACATTGTTGCTGACCGACAGTCAAGGTCTAGCCTTTCCAGGAGAATGGAAGATGGAAACATTATTTTACCTTTATTAGGCGGACAATTCCTTGGCAGCAGATACCTTGTCCATTCCTTTGAGGTTCAGGCCGGCCTACATTTTTCCTCCAGTTTCCATGAAAATTAGGGTATTGATGAAAATCAGGCTAGGCCAGACTACAGTACAGCTATCATACTGTTCGGGCCAGAGAGGTCATGGTTCCCAATATGCAGATGAGTCAAGGGTGTTACTGAGACTTCCCTAGTATAGACCCTTGACATGTAGGGCACTCAACTCTGCAAATATCTGGAAAGATTGAGCCTGACAGCCTGAAGGTTGCTAGCCTCGATTTCTATCTAGAGGCCTCTCTGATGTAGTCATGAAGATCCTACCACACTTTGAGCCTCAATCTACCAAAAGATAATTTTTCCTAACTCATTCAGTTGAGCCAAGAGTATAACTTGGAGACTCCCCCCACTTCAGTTTTTGTGTTCCTAGGACACTGAACTCTGCCAAGACCTGAAGAGGTCCAGTTTGACAGCCTGAAGTTTGACCAGCCTCTGATTAAATCATGAAGACCTTTGCCACACTCTGAAAAGTTCATTTTGATCTCAGCTCATTCAAATGAGTCAAGGGAGTATCTAAAGACTTCCCCCAGTACAAATTGTGTGTGTTTAGAGCACTCGGCTTTGCCAGAACCTGTGGAGAATCTATCGTACAGCCGCTATCTCAACCTAATGGTCTCTAAGACTTAGTCCAGAATACCCTGTCGTAGCCAGGTCTCCATTTAAAGGGCTTACACAAGGATCAAGTGAATCTATTCAGCTTGAATTCTATTAAGGGGTGGATAGTTCTAAACCACAGATTATTTTCATCTAATTTCCATGTATTTTGATGTGCTGAAAACAAATAAAACATTGAAAAAATTCCTAGACGTCATGATTTGCCACAAAATGCAAAATTGTCTTAAAATGTATCAAATTCTTTTCATTTTTGGTATTTTTTTTATATTATGGGTTTTTAACCAAATGCTAAGTCCAAATTACTATTAATTAATTCACATAAGTGCATTTAAGATATAAAATGCCAAAAAAAACTTAAAGTTGTTGTCCAGATTATGTAAAAAAAAATAAAAAATTGCACTGTAAATCTGATGGTCAGCAATAAATACATAAGCTAAGCAAGTTTTAGGGAAAAAAAATTCTATTTCCTCATTTCCTTATTTCTCTTCTGGCCCTTTATTGTTATTTGCAGGTAAACATATACTTCGCATACTTTGGACTAAAAATTGGAGCTCAAGATAAAGTTTGGGCGCCTCATAAAGTGTGCAAATGGTGTGTTGAGGACCTCCAAACTGGTTTAAGGGTAAGAAAAAATCTTTCTGCTATGGGATTCCTATGGTATGGCGAGAGCAAAGGAACCATAGTGACGACTGTTACTTTTGTTCATGCGATGTGAAAGGGTTTAATTCCAAATGGAAGCATTCCATTTCATACCCCAATCTTCACTTAGCAATTCATCCCATCCCCCATGGCACAGATATACCAGTACCCAAGTCCCCTGCTACCTTGGAAGAGATAGCTAACTCCGATGAAGGTGAAGTCATACCTGAACCAGATGACGAATCAAGTTCTGACTTTGAAGATGATACAAGACCAAAATAGTTTTCTCAGGAGGAGATGAATGATTTGGTAAGAGACTTGAATCTTCCCAAGGATGCTGCTGAGGTACTTAGATCAAGGCTGAAAAGCAGGAATTTATTGTTGCCAGGAGTGTCATCTTCATGGTTCAGACATCGTGAGAAGGAGTTCGTTCCTTACTTCGCCCAGGAAGACAAGTTGGTTTATTGCATCAATGTCGACAGTCTGATGGGTCAATTTAAAATCCAATATGATTCAGAGCAATGGCGTCTTTTTATAAATTCTTCAAAAAGAAGTCAAAGCCGTTTCACTCCACAAAGGGGGTTTTTGCGCTTCCATACCTGTAGGTCATTCCGTACACTTGAAGGAAACCTACGAGAACTTGGAATTGGTTCTTCGTAAACTTAAATATGAAGACCATGGTTGACAAGTGTGTGGGGACTTAAAGGTCTTGTGCATGCTGCTTGGGCAACAAGCTGGATAAACCAAATACCTTGTTTTCTGTGTCTATGGGACAGTGGAGACCAACAAAATCACTGGACCAAGAAGAGTTGGCAGCCGAGGGTGCTAACAGTCAGTGAAAAAAGTGTCCTCCGAGAAACTTTAGTACCTTCCCATAAAGTTCTTCTACCACCTCTCCACATAAAATTGGGATTGATGAAGCAATTCGTAAAAGCACTTCCAAGAAATGGAGAATGCTTCAAATACTTGGTCACCAAGTTTCCAGGCCTGTCGGAGGCAAAATTGAAGGAAGGTGTGTTCGACGGACCAGACATTAGAAGGCTTATAGTTGATCAAGAGTTTGTCAATACCATGACGGATCCTCAAAAAGAAGGGTGGATTGCATTTAAAGAAGTCGTACAGAAATTTTTAGGCAATAACAAAGATCCTCACTACAAAAAGATCGTCGGATGCATGCTGAAAGCATTTCAAGCTTTAGGTTACTTGATGATTTTGAAAGTGCATTTCCTCCAGCCCCACCTTGACTACTTTCCTGAAAATTTGGGAGCTGTGAGTGAGGAACAAGGTGAACGATTCCACCAAGACATTAAATAGATGGAAAGGAAATACCAGGGAAGATGGAGCATTACAATGATGGTAGACTACTGTTGGATGCTTCAGAGAGACATTCCAGATGCTACTCACAAGTGTAAATGCTCCAAGAGGAGCTTCATAGGAAAGAAGAATTGAGTTTAGTGTGTGCAGGTGAGCTCATTTCAGTTCAAAAAGGGATTTTTATGAAAAAAGTGTAATAAAACTTTAATTTTATAAGTCTATTTCTATTTATTTTGAGGTAATGCCTTATTTAACATAGTTACCTAAATTATCAGGAAACGTGATGTCCTATGGAGGTCATGTTCAGATTCAGCACACCAAAAAACATAAAGATCAAGTGGAATAACCAAAAAAGCTATCTTAGGCTTCCTGCATAACAAATTTGGAAAAGGCCTTAGAGTATCAACCTAAAAAGTCTAAATTTTGCCCATTCTGCAAGTTTATCCTTCTCACAGTAGTCCTCGATGAAAATGTTTCTAAAAGGTTTACTAGGATGTAGCCTTCCATACTCAAAATCTGTGTCAAAATAGGACTTGACCTTAGTCCTAAAAGTTTTAAGATCATCTTCATTTGAACCTCTGGAGGAGGGCCCACATAAACACTAGTGATGAGCGGCAGGGGCAATATTCGAATTCGCGATATTTCGCAAATATTTGGTAGAATATTCGTCATATATTCACGAATTCGAGAATATGGTCTTTATTGCGAAAATCGTCAATGTAATATGAACGTAATGCGCGCGCAATACAGGCATGGGTCACTATAGCTAAATTTTTCAAACTTTTTTCAACAAGTTTCCTGAGACTGGAGAAAATGTTTGGCACGGCAGAATATTACAATAGTTTATATGCAGATAGAGTACTCCGATATATTCGCGATTGCAAAATCGGCACTAATGATACGAATATTTTGGCGCAATATGGGGAACTTCACGATTTAGCAGGTCTGACTACATATTAGTGATTGGTGCACTAAGTATTGTTGTGAACTTGTGATATCACAGCACTATGTCTGTAGCATGTATGTATGGACAGCAGAAATCAGCTACACTATATCACTATCTAACCCTCACTGACTATCTCCCACTATCTGTACTATATATATGTATAAGCTAACTAACTAACTAATGTAATGACATAGGAAAGCACAGAGCACAGCAATAACACTGATATCTCTCTCAGATCTACAAAATACTGCATATAATGGCTGCTGGGGAGGTTCTTATATAGTACGGGGTCGGCAACTTTCCTATTGGTTGCTAGGGATGTTGCTAAGCTCAGACAAAGACATTGCAGCCTTCTCATTGGCCCACAAGCAAGAAGTAGGGAGGGATCATGGTTACTAATGAAAAAAAAATCTAGAATATTCGCGATTACCAAGATATAGCACTATATTCTAAATATTTGCAAATTCTCGAAGTGCAGATATTCACGATTAAAATTTGCGATTCGAATATTCGTGCCCATCACTAATAAACACCTAACCTTAAGAGGTTATTTCCATCTGGCCATGACATCTGCCATAAGAACAGGGAGATCCTAGTCTTGTCATCAGTGGATCGGTACTTCAGATTCCTTCTTACTCCAGAGGATTGTTCTTTGGTAACTATAATCAGGTCTCCTCCTTCCAGTGTCTGATATCAGCTTTACTGTAATGATGAATATCATCTCCATTCCATAGATCTTTCAGGTCTCCCTAGATCTTTCCAGATGTCCTGAGATCTATTTAGCCTGGAGTAAAGAGATCAGGAAGGTTGAGAATTTATTACTTCATTTCCGGAAGGATCAATAAGCTCTCGCATGCGCCATAGCTGCCAGGTGCCTGCTGTTTTATACAGCAGACACCAGCAGCTAATGTTCGTGACCGGCGGTAAAAATGATCTCAGACTTTTCAAACATGAGGATCAGGGGAGCCGGATGCATTGTGCAGCAGCCTCAGTCCTCCGTAATGAACTGAAGTTGCCGCATCTTAGCTCCTGTGAAGCCCCTGCCTGTGGCAGAGCTTCATAGGAATACATTGTAACTCTCATACATGCCAATGTTGGTGAATAAGAGAAGCACTCTGATGATTGCTTTTTATAGTTCCCTATGGCAACTATAAAGTACTGTAAAAAAAAAAAAAAAAGAAGTTAAAAAAATAAATAAAAAAATAACCCCCTTTCCACAAAATATAAATAAACAATGTAAGCTATAAAAAAAATATACATCATGGGTAGTGCTGCGTCCAAAACCGCCCATACTTTTAAAATATTAAATATTTTTCAGATATGGCAAAATGAGAAAAAAGTCTAAATGGTTGATTAGCTGTTTTTTGATCTCTTCACCTCCCACAAAAAATTAAATAAAGTAAAATTTAATTTATTAATTAAAAAAAGTGATTAAAAAAATACCCCAGAATGGTATGAATGAAAACTACAGATCATCCCTTACAAAATGAGGCCTCACACAGCTCTGTACACATAAGTACAAAAAAGTTTTAGAGGTCACAATATGGCGATGAAAAGGTTTGAAAGTTTTTCTTCAGTATTAAAATGCAAGAAAAACGATACATATGTGGTTTTGCCGTAATTGTACTGACCTGGAGAACGAAAGTAACAGGTCAGTTTTACCGTATAGGGGACACCGTGAACACAAAACTGTTGCGCAATTGCATTATTTTTACAATTTCACCCCACATGGAATTTTTTTCCATTTCCCCTCTACATCGTTTGCAATAATAAATGGTGGAATTAGAAAATTCAACTTGTCCAGCAAAAAACAAGCCTCACACAGCTATGTAAATGGGAAAAAAAAAAAGTCCAGGAAAGGCAGGGAGAAAAAAACAAAAATGCAAAAAACCCTCAGGGGCTGAAAGGGTTAACTGTAAGGTTTAAAATATAAGTCATGAACAGAATATACGTCTTCCTACAAAGGATTTATCAGATGTTTTATAGAAGCCGTTATGCGATATCAATTAAACTTTTATATCCAAATATACGACCTGAAATGAAAACAATGTCTATGACCCAGTGATACATTGTTTCGTTATATTGCGGCCATATGGCTTCTCTCTCGTGTCACTTCACTAATAACCCCTAATTATGGCTTTAGAAGCAAAAAACATTTTTCTCATTCTGAATGCAGCTTCTCTTATGTTTTAGAAGACTTGATTTTTCTGAAAAAGGTTTCCCACATTCAGAACACGAATATGGCTTCACTCCTGTGTGACGCCTTTCATGTTTAACAAGATCTGATTTATCTGTAAAACATTTCCTACATTCTATACATATACAGTGCCTTGCAAAAGTATTCACCCCCCCCCCCCCTTGACTTTTTTATTTTGGTGCCTCACAACCTGGAATTAACATGGATTGTTTGAGGATTTGCATCATTTAATTTACAGAACATGCCCACAACTTTGAAGATTATTATTTTTTTTATTATGAAGCAAACAACTAGAGCTTGCCACATCTTACCACAGCGATCTTTAAGTCTGACCACAGATTTTCTATTGGATTGAGATCTGGGCTGTGACTCGGTCATTCCAACACATTTACATGTTTCCCCTTAAACCACCCAAGTCTTGCTTTAGCCGTATGTTTGGGGTCAGTCCTGCTGGAAGATGAACCTCCGTCCTAGCCTCAGATCACGCACACAGTGCTACAGGTTTTGCTCAAGAATATCCCTGTATTTAGCACCATCCATCTTTCCCTCAGCTCTGACCAGTGTCCCAGTCCCATCCCCCCATGATGCTGCCACCGCCATGTCTCACTGTGGGGATGGTGTTCTTTGGGCGATGTGATGTGTTGGGTTTGCACCAGACATAGCGTTTTCTTTGATGGCCAAAAAGTTCAGTTTAAGTCTACTCAGACCAAAGCACCTTCCTCCATACATTTTGGGAGTCTCCCACATGCCTTTTCGCAAATTCGCAACGTGCCTTTTTGTTTTTTGCTGAAAGTAATGGCTTCTTCTGGCCACTCTGCCATAAAGCCCAACTCTATGGAGCGTACGGCTTATTGTCGTCCTCTGTACAGATCCTCCAGTCTCTGCCGTGGACTCTGCAGCTCCTCCAGGGTTACCTTAGGTCTCTGTGCTGCCTCTCGGATTAATGCCCTCCTTAACCGGTCCGTCAGTTTTGGTGGGCGGCCGTCTCTTGGCAGGTTTAATGTTGTGCCATGTTCTTTCAATTTGGTTATGATAGATTTGATGGTGCTCCTGGGGATCATCAAAGATTCGGAATTTTTTTTTTTTTGTATCCTAACCCTGACTTGTACTTCTCAACAACATTGTTCCTTACTTGTTTGGAGAGTTCCTTGGTCTTCATGGCAGTGTTTCGTTAGTGATGCCTCTTGCTTAGGTGTTGCAGCCTCTGGGGCCTTTCAAAAAAGGTGTGTATATGTAATGGTAAATCCCTATAAAAATTAACTTTTAATCTGTTAGGTTAAAATAGAGAGGTCGTAAATAACCCCATAGATAACAAAAAGTGAAACAAACTATTATCAATGTGATAGCTAAAAAATGGTCGTAACAGGGACTGTCCAGGTGACGATAATAGTCACTACACGGTCGACAAGCAGGGAAGTGTGGGATCTAGCCCTAGTATACCCCTATGCTAGTCCTCAGCCCGGGGACGTCCCCTTGTGGTGGGAGTGATACTGCCCAGAAAGGAGTACCAAAGTACGCCTCTTAGTACTCCTTTCTGGGCAGTATCACTCCCACCACCTGCCCAGTTTGTTATAAGACGACCTTTTGTCATTAGGGATGGTCTAGGGTCTCTCAGCCTAGGTACGAGGACGAGGAGTCTCCACCACAAGGGGACGTCCCCGGGCTGAGGACTAGCATAGGGGTATACTAGGGCTAGATCCCACACTTCCCTGCTTGTCGACCGTGTAGTGACTATTATCGTCACCTGGACAGTCCCTGTTACGACCATTTTTTAGCTATCACATTGATAATAGTTTGTTTCACTTTTTGTTATCTATGGGGTTATTTACGACCTCTCTATTTTAACCTAACAGATTAAAAGTTAATTTTTATAGGGATTTACTATTTCTGCTGGAATTCTGTAAATTATTTAGTTAGTATTCCTTACATCTTGATATTGATATAGTGCTGGAATTTGTGTATATGTAATGTCAGATTGCACTCAGGTGGACATCATTTCACTAACTATGTGATTGGTTGCACCAGAGATTTTTATGGGCATCCTAACAAGGGTGGTGAATACATACGCACAGGCCAATTTTCTGTTTTCTATTTCTAAACAATAGTTTTATTTATATATTTTTCTCATTTAACTTCACCGACTTAGACTATTGTGTTCTGATCCATCACATGAAATTCAGATTAACAAAACATTGAACTTAAGGCTGTAATGTACCAAAATACGAAAAAAGTCAAGGGGGTTGAATACTTTTGCAAGGCACTCTATATGCTTTCTCCCCTGTGTGACATCTCTCATGTGTAACAAGATTTGATTTCCGTGTGAAACATTTCCCACATTCTGAACATGTATATAGCTTTTCCCCAGTGTGAATTCTCTCATGTATAACAAGATTTGATTTCTGTGTAAAACATTTCCCACATTCTGAACATGAATATGGTTTCTCTCCAGTGTGAATTCTCTCATGTTTAGCAAGATATGATTTCCGTGTAAAACATTTCCCACATTCTGAACATGAATATGGATTCTTTCCTATGTGACGTCTTGCATGTAATACAAGATATAATTTCCGTGTAAAACATTCCCCACATTCGGAACAAGAATATGCTTTCTCTCCTATGTGACATCTCTCATGTTTAAAAAGATCTGATTTCTGTATAAAACAGTTCCCACATTCTGAACATGAATATGGCTTCTCTCCTGTGTGAATTCTCTCATGTATAACAAGATTGGATTTCTGTGTAAAACATTTCCCACATTCTGAACATGAATACGGTTTCTCTCCTGTGTGACTTCTCTCATGTTTAACAAGTTCTGATTTCTGTGTAAAACATTTCCCACATTCTGAACATGAATACGGCTTTTCACCAGTGTGAATTCTCTCATGTTTAACAAGATTTGATTTCTGTGTAAAACATTTCCCACATTCTGAACATGAATATGGCTTCTCTCCTGTGTGTCTTCTCTCATGTATCACAAGATATGATTTGTGTCTAAAACATTTCCCACATTCTGAACATGAATACATTTTCTCTCCTTTGTGATGTCTTCGGTGTGTAGAAAGTCCTGAGCTGTTTTTGGATTCTTTACCACAATGAAACCTTTTAATCCTTTTCTGACTTGTACTTGCGGTAACAATCTGTGATTGGTCAGGAGAAGGTTCCTCATAATTAGGAGGATTATATGACAGATCTGTACTGTGAAGTCCTGGATGTACATTAAGGGTAATGAGGTTTTCTCCTGAAGAGCGCTGCAGGATATCTTCATCTAGTGGTAACATGACATTTTCAGTATTTTTACTGGGATTTTCTGTTAAGATAAAAATGAAAATTAGAAAAAGTTTTTTTTGCAAACTACAGAGTAGAGAAACGTATAACGTTCCAATTAGGCTGGGAGTTGATCCAGCAGGAAGGAGAAGTGTTCATTCATTTGGAATCCATTCCTGAATTTGGCCAAAAAAACTGCACTTGTGATCCCGGCCTTACAAAGCTTCTAGAACTTCCTGACAAAGTCCAGGATTCTGGTTTACACCGGGTCATGACTTTTATTACATACAGTAAATAATGACTTAACAAAACTACAAAATGTGAAAAGCCGGACCATGTCTGGAAACGAGCCCTGCTCTCTGCCAAGACATTTTACCTTTCAACAGCAACTAGACATCATTTCAATAAAAAGGAGCATCATGGTTGGAGCTGGTGAAGTGGGGCCTAATGGTTTGGAGCTGGTGGGGGGGGGGGAGGAGACATCATGGTTGGAGCTGTTGGGGGGGGGGCATCATGGTTGGAGCTGTTGGGGGGGGGGCATCATGGTTGAGCTGTTGGGGGGGGGGGGACATCATGGTTGGAGATGTTGGGGGGGAGGACATCATGGTTTGGAGCTGCTTTGCTGCCTCATGGTCTGGACACCCTGCAGCCATTGGGTAAACAACTGGACAGATTTACTAATCCTGTTTAAAACGCACAGAGTAAATCTAGAGATGCTCCACATTTATCCCAGGAGCTTGGGCTGGAGGACAGATCTGCTGCACAGCTACACAAGTCTGTCTACCTCTATACCACTTAGTGGTTGGCTCTTCTGTCACAATGGAGCATCGTAAGCCCCGCCCCTGCAGAACTTGCCTGTTGTTTCTATATGTGGAGCATTGAAATCCCCCCTTTTTGTACAGATTATAAGAGCAGCACAGATCAGTCACTGGTTATCTAGGAGCGCGTTCACACATAGCAGATCAGCTGCAGACATTTCTGTGACTGTCCCGCTACACTGAATGTGGCTTCTAATAATCCATGCACCTGCTGCAGAAACAACCCAATAGATGGAAATCTCTACAATAAATGTGCCGTGTGTGAACACAGTCTAATGCAGCTAGAACATTCTGGGACCTGCAATTATTGCTAGAAGTCACAGGTTCAGTCTGAAGGGAATGAGAAGAGAATCGCTTAAGTGATGGACGACACGATCACATTTAGCAATTTAATGCCGATGACATGACGGGTCTTACCCTGTGATATAAGAGGCTGGTGCTCCTCCATTACATGTCACTGCACACACGTGTATACACTGCACATGACGGCACTTACCCTGTGATATAAGAGGCTGGTGCTCCTCCATTACATGTCACTGCACACACGTGTATACACTGCACATGACCGCTCTTACCCTGTGATATAAGAGGCTGGTGCTCCTCCATTACATGTCACTGCACACACGTGTGCACACTGCACATGACGGGTCTTACCCTGTGATATAAGAGGCTGGTGCTCCTCTATTACATGTCACTGCACACACGTGTATACACTGCACATGACGGCTCTTACCTTGTGATATAAGAGGCTGGTGCTCCTCCATTACATGTCACTGCACACACGTATATACACTGCACATGACGGCTCTTACCCTGTGATATAAGAGGCTGGTGCTCCTCCATTACATGTCACTGCAAACACGTGTATACACTGCACATGACTGCTCTTACCCTGTGATATAAGAGGCTGGTGCTCCTCCATTACATGTCACTGCACACACGTGTATACACTGCACATGGCAGCTCTTACCCTGTGATATAAGAGGCCGGTGTTCCTCCATTACATATCACTGTATTCACGTGTATACACTGCACATGACGGCTCTTACCCTGTGATATAAGAGGCTGGTGCTCCTCCATTACATGTCACTGCAAACGTGTATACACTGCACATGACGGCTCTTACCTTGTGATATAAGAGGCTGGTGCTCCCCCATTACATGTCACTGCACACACGTGTATACACTGCACATTACGGCTCTTACCCTGTGATATAAGAGGCTGGTGCTCCTCCATTACATGTCACTGCACACGTGTATACACTGCACATGACGGCTCTTACCCTGTGATATAAGAGGCTGGTGCTCCTCCATTACATGTCACTGCACACACGTGTATACACTGCACATGACGGCTCTTACCCTGTGATATAAGAGGCTGGTGCTCCTCCATTACATATCACTGCACACACGTGTATACACTGCACATGACGGGTCTTACCCTGTGATATAAGAGGCTGGTGCTCCTTCATTACATGTCACTGCACACACGTGTACACACTGCACATGACGGCTCTTACCCTGTGATATAAGAAGCTGGCGCTCCTCCATTACATGTCACTGCACACACGTGTATACACTGCACATGACGGCTCTTACCCTGTGATATAAGAGGCTGGTGCTCCTCCATTACATGTCACTGCACACACATGTATACACTGCACATGACGGCTCTTACCTTGTGATATAAGAGGCTGGTGCTCCTCCATTACATGTCACTGCACACACATGTATACACTGCACATGACGGGTCTTACCTTGTGATATAAGAGGCTGGTGCTCCTCCATTACATGTCACTGCACACACGTGTACACACTGCACATGGCGGCTCTTACCTTGTGATATAAGAGGCTGGTGCTCCTCCATTACATGTCACTGCACACACGTGTATACACTGCACATGACGGCTCTTACCCTGTGATATAAGAGGCTGGTGCTCCTCCATTACATGTCACTGCACACACGTGTATACACTGCACATGACGGCTCTTACCCTGTGATATAAGAGGCTGGTGCTCCTCCATTACATGTCACTGCACACACGTGTATACACTGCACATGACGGCTCTTACCCTGTGATATAAGAGGCTGGTGCTCCTCCATTACATGTCACTGCACACACGTGTACACACTGCACATGACGGCTCTTACCCTGTGATATAAGAGGCTGGTGCTCCTCCATTACATGTCACTGCACACACGTGTATACACTGCACATGACGGCTCTTACCTTGTGATATAAGAGGCTGGTGCTCCTCCATTACATGTCACTGCACACACGTGTATACACTGCACATGCTGGCTCTTACCTTGTGATATAAGAGGCTGGTGCTCCTCCATTACATATCACTGCACACACGTGTATACACTGCACATGCTGGCTCTTACCTTGTGATATAAGAGGCTGGAGCTCCTCCATTACATGTCACTGCACACACGTGTACACACTGCACATGCTGGCTCTTACCTTGTGATATAAGAGGCTGGTGCTCCTCCATTACATATCACTGCACACACGTGTATACACTGCACATGACGGGTCTTACCCTGTGATATAAGAGGCTGGTGCTCCTTCATTACATGTCACTGCACACACGTGTACACACTGCACATGACGGGTCTTACCCTGTGATATAAGAGGCTGGTGCTCCTCCATTACTTGTCACTGCACACACGTGTATACACTGCACATGACGGCTCTTAACTTGTGATATAAGAGGCTGGTGCTCCTCCATTACATGTCACTGCACACACGTGTATACACTGCACATGACGGCTCTTACCCTGTGATATAAGAGGCTGGTGCTCCTCCATTACATGTCACTGCACACACGTGTATACACTGCACATGACGGCTCTTACCCTGTGATATAAGAGGCTGGTGCTCCTCCATTACATGTCACTGCACACACGTGTATACACTGCACATGACGGCTCTTACCCTGTGATATAAGAGGCTGGTGCTCCTCCATTACATGTCACTGCACACACGTGTACACACTGCACATGACGGCTCTTACCCTGTGATATAAGAGGCTGGTGCTCCTCCATTACATGTCACTGCACACACGTCTATACACTGCACATGACGGCTCTTACCCTGTGATATAAGAGGCTGGTGCTCCTCCATTACATGTCACTGCACACACGTGTATACACTGCACATGACGGCTCTTACCCTGTGATATAAGAGGCTGGTGCTCCTCCATTACATGTCACTGCACACACGTGTATACACTGCACATGACGGCTCTTACCCTGTGATATAAGAGGCTGGTGCTCCTCCATTACATGTCACTGCACACACGTGTATACACTGCACATGACGGGTCTTACCTTGTGATATAAGAGGCTGGTGCTCCTCCATTACATGTCACTGCACACACGTGTATACACTGCACATGACGGCTCTTACCCTGTGATATAAGAGGCTGGTGCTCCTCCATTACATGTCACTGCACACACGTGTATACACTGCACATGACGGCTCTTACCCTGTGATATAAGAGGCTGGTGCTCCTCCATTACATGTCACTGCACACACGTGTATACACTGCACATGACGGCTCTTACCCTGTGATATAAGAGGCTGGTGCTCCTCCATTACATCTCCCTGCACACACGTGTATACACTGCACATGACGGGTCTTACCCTGTGATATAAGAGGCTGGTGCTCCTCCATTACATGTCACTGCACACACGTGTACACACTGCACATGACGGCTCTTACCCTGTGATATAAGAGGCTGGTGCTCCTCCATCATGGCCTCCTTGTACAGATCCTTGTGTCCTTCTATATACTCCCACTCCTCCATGGAGAAATAGACAGTGACATCCTGACATCTTATAGGAACCTGACAACACAATGACACCGTCATCACCCAGACCCTCCAGTGCTGTTACTGGAGAATTTCCCAGCATTCCCAGCAGTGTCACCTCTCCAGTCAGCAGCTCCATCATCTTGTGGGTGAGCTCTAGGATCTTCTGCTCATGTATCAGGGGGTGAGGGGGAGGCTCTGTGATGGGGGGAGGGGTCCTGCTCCGCCCTCCTGACTCCTGGAGATGGATGATGGGAGTCACACAGTCCCCCGATGTCTTCTTCACTATTGTGTACTCCTGTGGATGGAGAGAGACACTTAGGGAATAAACCCTTCAGGGGCCATGTGCTCTCCTCCGGCCTCTCCTCCTGGTACAACGTGCCTACTTACCTCCTCATGGCTCCTACATGACACATCACTCACCATACTGGGGGCTGATCTTCAGGTTCTCCGTCACTTGGAAGGTCTGGGGGCCGTTCTCCAGGACCCTGGACTCTTCCTATCACTTCCTATGATGGATTCTCCTTCCCGATGTCTGACTTGTTACAGAATACAATACAGAGGAGAGAAATCTAGAGAAGTTTACCTCTCCGCTCAGCAGGGAGATGATCTCCAAGGTGAGGTCTAATATTCTTCTGCTGATCTCCTTCCCGTCCATCCTCGGGGGTCATTCAGGAGAAGAGGAGAGAACTGGAGGAGCTGGAGGCTTCTAGTACTGCAGGCGCCTTTATGAGAAGAGGAGAGGAAATCATCCCGGGGACAAGACCCGATGTCACCTCCAGAACCGCACTCTCTGAGCCTGGAGGGGCCCCCACCACATGGATTCCAGGGGCCCCACCATGGAGATCTCTGGTGGCTCCACAGGAGATAAGTGTCTGATAGATGCAGGTCCCACCTCTGGGCTGTGCTCAGCTGTGTCTAGAACTCCTAGAGAAGAGACTGGAGAGAGCTGAGCTCAGGCCGGGCCCCGCTCCATTCATTCTCCTCCTGGAGGCAGGGGCCCCTCACCAGGACAGTCAGGGGCCAGCGAATGATGACAACCCCCACTATCCCCACTACTCCCCCCATCATACTAAGCTGAGGAGCGGAGAAGGATTCCCTGTGTGTAATGGAGGAGAATCTCCAGAGGTGACATGTCTGAGCTCTCCACCACACTGTCTCCTCACAGCTCATCTTACCTGCAGGCTGGAGGAATGGCTGATACCAGAGAGAACAAGAGCCCTGACTACCGACCAGGACCTGCCCAGTGTCTGCTGCACTGCCAGAGCTGAAGGACCTGGGGTGACGTCACCCTCATGTGATCAGTGCAGGCGGCGGGGCTCAGCAATGGGGAGGAGAAGAGGTGGTGAAGGACCTGGGGTGACCTCACTGTCATGTGACCAGTGCAGGGGCGGGGCTTAGCAGTGGAATAGATAACATGTGGTAAAGGACCTGGCGTGACGTCACTGTCATGTGATCAGTATAGGGGCGGGGCTCAGCAGTGGGGAGAGGAGGTGGTGAAGAACCTGGGGTGATGTCTTAGTCGTGTGATCAGTGCAGGGGGCGGGGCTCTGCAGTGGAGAGTATAAATAGTATGTCATGTCATAGATTAGTGCAGGGGGTGGGGCTTAACAGTGATGAGAAAAGGTGGTGAAGGACCTGTGAAGATGTCACTGTCATATGATCAGAGTAGGGGCGGAGTTTAGTGCAAAGGAAAAAGCTAAAGGACCTATGAAGATGTCATTCTCGTGTGATCGTGGATGGGGCGGGGCTCAGCAGTGATGGGCATAAGAGGTGGTGAATGACCTGGGGTGACGTCACCGTCATGTGATCAGTGCAGGGGGCGGAGCTCAGCAGTGGAGAGGATAAGAGGACTGTGATGATGATCATCAGGGGCCGGAGCTTTTCATGGAGAAGCGATGAGTCTAGTGGCTTTTCTCTTTCTATAGAGGCAAAACAATGCTGGGAGTTGTAGTTCTCTCCCTTGATATCCTATAATACCACCCTGGATATGCTAGGAGTTGTAGTTCTCTCCTCTAATGCTAGGACCTGTAGTGAATTTAGTCGACTTCTGGGACATGTACTTCAGTTTCGGGAGGAGAATGTTGTCCTTCCTGGTGCTGAACTGAAACTGAAGTCTTCTGCGGATATTTGAGTTCGGGCGGCAGGATGGTTGGAAGCTTCGATACCCTGATGTCAGAGGTCACCCGCTCCTCTTATGTAGACGACCTCCAACACCGAGATCAGAGACCTTGTGCCGTCAGATCACAATGCTGTGTGCGGATTTCTCATCGAATCTGCAGCAGCATCAGATGCCCCAAAGAGGCGCTCACTAGGAACTGGCGGAGATTCCCCCAAAATACTAGGGTAAGTAATGGGAATAGTGGCGGGACGTTTGGTCCACGCCCCCTCTCACACTCCGCCCATTCATAACAAAAATGGTAGCAAGACCAAATAACAGCAACATGTGCAAATGAAAAGTGACTTAATGGCACCAGAATTCAGGCTCAGGGGCTTCATAAATCCCCCCAATTGTCTTTAAGGAAGTACTAATGCTGAGAGCGGGCGCACATACCATGCAGAAAGGACGTAAAGACAAACCTGCCGATTATTGGCTGCAGCAGACGTCTTAAAGGAGTCTCTCTAAGAAGAGAAACAGCATAAGGCCTCATGCACACGACCGTTGCCTGCCTCCGCGTCCGCTCCTCCTTGAAATTTCGCGTCCGTCAAAAAAAAAGGATGACGGACCGTTTTTTTTGACGGATCCGATTTTTATGGCAGATCATTGTAAAAATGCCTATCCTTGTCCGCGACCGTGAAAAAAATAGGACATGCACTATTTTTTTGACGGAATGAAAACACGGATCACGGAAGCGGAAGGAAAACGGTTGACCATCCGCATTTTTTGACGGACCCATTGAAATGAATGGGGAAGCATCCTATCCGTGAAAAAAAACGGAACGCAACTGATGGCTCTTTGCCCTGCCATTCACTCTAATAGGCTTCGTAGGCCTGAGGCCTATAAGGCAGTAACTCCTGGCGCAGGAACACAGCGCTGTGATGTCAGCGTCTCTGGCCATAGGCCGGAAGATACCTGCGGGCGGCATCACGAATGGCGGGAAACAGGACGTCACTGGGTCATGTAGAGCTGCGGCCAACTGTCACATGACGACATTCAACAGAATGTTAGTTCCTAGAGATCCGAGAGGAGTGGAGGCGGCCGTGGACTGATGCAGCCATAATCCAACGGCGGGGACCAGGTATGAACCCCAGCACGGGCAGATCACACAAATACTCCACAGGCAGTTTACAAAATGTTTTCTCTTCGAATCTGATCTTACAAATCATGAGTCAATTTACTTAACCAAATGTGCAGAGCTCCAGCAACGGCATGGTGGGAAAGGAGGTTGAGGCAGGTGTACTCTGAAGAGAGTCTAATAGCACGGCAGACTCCTCATAAGGGAAAATAGACTTTTTGGATAATCTTGCAGCTCCCTGATCCACTTCTGGGCAGATTCCTAAGAAGAGCAGTCTTTGGGATCCGGTTTATAAGAAGACTTTCTTGTCGATTTCCTTGTCTGCTCTTTCCCAGAACTTTGGAAACCGGTCTGAGAGAAGAGTATGATTGGGAAGAACGCTGGTCGACAAGAGGGATGGATACTGCCAAAACAGCCAACGAGGGGGTTAATTCAGAAGCTGGCCAAGGTCAGAATACCAGGAGATTCAGTAGAAACCAATTCAGCAGATTAAGGGTTAATCCAAAAAACAAGCCACAGTTAGATTGTCTTGTAGAACTAATTACTCCTCCGTTGAGCCATTACAACAACATTTGACGCACGGCTCAATGCCAGATTCCTACAAAGGCGGCCTGCAACAAATTGCTACCCAAGGGTGAAAAATTCCTAAAGATCCAAAATTCACATCAGCTGATTTCTTTGACCAAGATGTGAAGCTATTGTAAAAAATGTTAAGAGATTGTCTGCCCTGCTCCTTACTATATTCCCTATATCTGGGCAGGATTTGTGGGGAGAAGAGCGGCTGTTACAAACATCTGCAGGGTCCTTTAGACTCTGGACCATCCATAGTCAGGTGAGTAAACCTCTGTGCTAGCATTGCGTGCAGAAAAAGCTTTTAATAAAGGTCGGAGGAGCCGTTCATCTCCGACCTATATAGGGTTGTTTCGATACCAAAATTTTGATTCAGTTACCATACCACGCGAAAAAAATAAAGCACCAAAAATAGCCGCATGCATTCCGCATTTTATGGAACGCCCAGCCCATAATCGAACAGTCCTACCCTATTTTTGTGGGGACAAGGTGACTAAAAAAAAAACTGTGAATCTTGCAGTTTTTCTTTTTTTTTTCTTTTATGGCATTCACCGCACATTTTTAAAAATAGTTTGGACTTTTCGGACGTGGCAATATGTAATATTTTATTTATTTATAGTTTATATATTTTATATGTAAAATTGGGAAAGGGGGTGATTTATACTTAATTTTATTTTATTTTTTTACAGTTTATTTAATAACTATTTCCCCCATTAGGGGCAGAACCTGGGATGTTTCAATCCCTTGTCCTATTCCCCCTGATAAAACTCTATTAGGGTGAATAGGATCTTGCACTCTCCCTGCTGCCCTGTGCATAGTGCACACAGCAGCAGGAAGATTACCATGGCAGCCAGGGCTTCAGTAGCGTCCTGGCTGCCATGGTAACCGATCGGAACCCCGCAATTACAGAAGCTGCCACTGCCACCAATGAGAGGAGGTGAGGGGACTCTGTGGCCAACAATGATTTTAATACTGGGGAGGGCGCACTGCGACACCAATGTTTTTAATACGAGGGATGGTTAATGATAATTAACGTTTAATATACAAATACAGCCGGCGGCAGGAACACATTACCGGCACCCGAACTCTGACGCGCCCTGTCATCAGCAGGTATGACACCGGAAGGGTTAATTGCCGCTAATCGCAGCGACCTGTCAGAGGTCGGGTGCCGGTGTTCTGCCAGATCTCTATAGATTGCCGAAAGTCTATAGCGGAAGTCACGTGGTGCGCTGCGCAAGCGTACTTCCGCGAGTCATTTGTGCTGGCTCCATTGCAGTAGTTCGCGCACACTTAAGGGTATACAGACTTTTTAAAGTGACAGTAATCTCCATTAAAATGCAGCTCCGCCCTCCCCCCAGCGCTCATTAATCTACATTAATTTGTACGCTCGCCACGCATCGGGCTCGGCCTCTCTGCGCTCGGCATTTAGTAAAACTAACTCTGTGCCGCCATTGATAGTAAAGAAGGAAATGGATGGTAAAGAAAAAGACCATCTCTGTCTTTACCATCCATTTCCTTCTTTACTATCAATGGCGGCATAGAGTTAGTTTTACTAAATGCCGAGCGCAGCGAGGCCGAGCCCGATGCGTGGCGAGCGTACAAATTAATGTAGATTAATGAGCGCTGGGGGGAGGGCGGAGCTGCATTTTAATGGAGATTACTGTCACTTTAAGAAGTCTGTATACCCTTAAGTGTGCGCACGCGCGGTGCGCGAACTACTGCAATGGAGCCAGCACGAATGATTCGCGGAAGTACGCTTGTGCGCTTGCGCAGCGCACCACGTGACTTCCGCTATAGACTTTCGGCAATCTATAGAGATCTGGCAGAACACCGGCAATGTGTTTCTGCCGCCAACTGTATTTGTAATGTATTAAACGTTAGTTATCATTGGTGGCGCAGTGGCCACAGCCCCTCTGCGCTCTCATTGGTGGCAGCGGCGGCACGGGGCGGAGGGAGAGACGTCTTTCTTCTCCCCTGTGCTGCTGAGAAAACATGGCGGGCACTGAGAGCAGCACGCTCCATGTTCTCTGATACTGGGCTGTGCAGTAGTGCAGCCTAGTATCGATTAAAAGACAATTCCTATTATCATATCGATACCGGGCTAAAAGTATTGATTGGGTATCGAAAGTTTGATACCTGAAACAACCCTAGACCTATATGAGAATCCTACAGCTCAAACCCATACGGAAGGTTTTCTTACAGAACCAGAACCTGACCAAGAGTTACTCCTTATTAGCCTTACTATGAAATGTAGCCTTCAAACCGTTATCTCGAGGACTCAGCCTTTGATCAGGAAACTAAAATAGGGTCTAGTGAATGTAAAATAGAGTTGTTCACCAATGACAACATAGTCATTCTTGAGAGGCCACAATGACATCATAGTCATTCTTGAGAAGCCACAATGACATCATAGTCATTCTTGAGAGGCCACAATGACCTCATAGTCATTCTTGAGAAGTCACAATGACATCATAGTCATTCTTGAGAGGCCACAATGACCTCATAGTCATTCTTGAGAAGTCACAATGACATCATAGTCATTCTTGAGAAGCCACAATGACATCATAGTCATTCTTGAGAAGTCACAATGACATCATAGTCATTCTTTAGAAGTCACAATGACATCATAGTCATTCTTGAGAGGCCACAAAGACATCATAGTCATTCTTGAGAAGTCACAATGACATCATAGTCATTCTTGAGAAGTCACAATGACATCATAGTCATTCTTGAGAGGCCACAATGACATCATAGTCATTCTTGAGAGGCCACAATGACCTCATAGTCATTCTTGAGAAGCCACAATGACATCATAGTCATTCTTGAGAGGCCACAATGACATCATAGTCATTCTTGAGAGGCCACAATGACATCATAGTCATTCTTGAGAGGCCACAATGACATCATAGTCATTCTTGAGAGGCCACAATGACATCATAGTCATTCTTGAGAAGCCACAATGACATCATAGTCATTCTTGAGAGGCCACAATGACATCATAGTCATTCTTGAGAAGCCACAATGACATCAGTCATTCTTGAGAGGCCACAATGACATCATAGTCATTCTTGAGAGGCCACAATGACATCATAGTCATTCTTGAGAAGCCACATTGACATCATAGTCATTCTTGAGAGGCCACAATGAGATCATAATCATTCTTGAGAGGCCACAATGACATCATAGTCATTCTTGAGAGGCCACAATGACATCATAGTCATTCTTGAGAGGCCACAATGACATCATAGTCATTCTTGAGAAGCCACATTGACATCATAGTCATTCTTGAGAGGCCACAATGACATCATAGTCATTCTTGAGAGGCCACAATGACATCATAGTCATTCTTGAGAAGCCACATTGACATCATAGTCATTCTTGAGAGGCCACAATGACATCATAGTCATTCTTGAGAGGCCACAATGACATCATAGTCATTCTTGAGAGGCCACAATGACATCATGGTGATTCTTGAGAGGCCACAATGACATCATAGTGATTCTTGAGAGGCCACAATGACATCATAGTGATTCTTGAGAGGCCACAATGACATCATAGTGATTCTTGAGAGGCCACAATGACATCATAGTGATTCTTGAGAGGCCACAATGACATCATAGTGATTCTTGAGAGGCCACAATGACATCATAGTGATTCTTGAGAGGCCACAATGACATCATAGTGATTCTTGAGAGGCCACAATGACATCATAGTCATTCTTGAGAAGTCACAATGACATCATAGTCATTCTTGAGAGGCCACAATGACATCATAGTCATTCTAGAGAGGCCACAATGACATCATAGTCATTCTGACGAGGCCACAATGACATCATAGTCATTCTGACGAGGCCACAATGACATCATAGTCAATCTGACGAGGCCACAATGACATCATAGTGATTCTGACGAGGCCACAATGACATCATAGTGATTCTTGAGAGGCCACAATGACATCATACTCATTCTTGAGAGCCCCCAAGATCAAAACTAATGGAGCAGCTACAGGAATAGTTGGATCTAGAGAGAAACACAAAAAATTTTTTATTTGACAACTGAATCCTTGTTATTGTTAAAGATTGGTTGAGAAGAAAATTGTCCCGTCTATAACAAACACAAATACATTCAATGGTTTGTTACTTTGTTACAAAGAACCTCAGGGAACTCTGTATAGGTCATCAGCATCTGATCGGTGAGGGCTGAGCTGCGCCTAGGCCACGTGACCAATGGTCGTGATGTCACTGACCTAGGATAAACCGCGATAAGGCCACGGCGCTTAAAGGACTCCCAGCGATCTGATGCTGATGACCTCTCCAAAGGAGAGGTCATCAGTTACAAACAGTCGGATGACCCCTTTCATCTAGATTGCTTGAGTGAGTGAGTGGAGTGAGTCAGAGCAGATTTTAAAACAAAATCATGATTTGACTTTAATTAAAACAGCACAGTTGCTCACCCTCCTCACAGTGTTGCCCGCCGGCTTGGACTTTGAGAAAAGCACTTAAGAGTTTACCGCAAGCCGAGCTCAGGCAGCAGGGGAGGGCTGTTTTAACCCTTTATATTTCGGGTTGTGTAGCAACCAGAGATGTAATTCCTGGTCCTGTCTGACAGCGGACATCTAACATCAACTGCTCAACATCAGGAGATATAGCTTTAGAAATCAGGTCTGGAGTGAAAGCAGCTTAAAGAAGGTTTCAGCTTAGATTGTCTGCTTTCAAACAAGACCAAGCTCGCATTTTAAGCTGCTATACAGCCTGAGATATCAAGAGTTAAAGTGAACTTCTCAGGTGGAACATGGTGTCTGAGCTGCTGGCAGAGGGTTATAGAGCAGGAGGAGCTGAGCAGACTGATATATACTTTTATAGGACAAGATTCAGTATAACTTGTAATTAGTTAAATTTCTGCTCATTCTGAACTTTGAAGTCCAGGAGGAGGTCCAATCAGTGATTGACAGCCTTCCCTCTATAAGGAGATGGTCCTATCAGTGACTGACAGCCTTCCCTCTATGAGGAGGAGGTCCTATCAGTGACTGACAGCCTTCCTTCTATAAGGAGGAGGTCCTATCAGTGACTGACAGCCTTCCCTCTATGAGGAGGAGGTCCTATCAGTGATTGACAGCCTTCCCTCTATAAGGGGGAGGTCCTATCAGTGACTGACAGCCTTCCCTCTATGAGGAGGAGGTCCTATCAGTGATTGACAGCCTTCCCTCTATAAGGAGGAGGTCCAATCAGTGACTGACAGCCTTCCCTCTATAAGGAGGAGGTCCTATCAGTGACTGACAGCCTTCCCTCTATGAGGAGGAGGTCCTATCAGTGACTGACAGCCTTCCTTCTATAAGGAGGAGGTCCTATCAGTGACTGACAGCCTTCCCTCTATGAGGAGGAGGTCCTATCAGTGATTGACAGCCTTCCCTCTATAAGGGGGAGGTCCTATCAGTGATTGACAGCCTTCTCTCTATGAGGAGGAGGTCCTACCAGTGACTGACAGTCTTCCCTCTATGAGGAGGAGGTCCTATCAGTGACTGACAGCCTTCCCTCTATGAGGAGGAGGTCCTATCAGTGATTGACAGCCTTCCCTCTATAAGGAGGAGGTCCAATCAGTGACTGACAGCCTTCCCTCTATAAGGAGGAGGTCCTATCAGTGACTGACAGCCTTCCCTCTATGAGGAGGAGGTCCTATCAGTGACTGACAGCCTTCCTTCTATAAGGAGGAGGTCCTATCAGTGACTGACAGCCTTCCCTCTATGAGGAGGAGGTCCTATCAGTGACTGACAGCCTTCCCTCTATGAGGAGGAGGTCCTATCAGTGACTGACAGCCTTCTCTCTATGAGGAGGAGGTCCTATCAGTGACTGACAGCCTTCCCTCTATGAGGAGGAGGTCCTATCAGTGACTGACAGCCTTCCTTCTTTAAGGAGGAGGTCCTATCAGTGACTGACAGCCTTCCCTCTCTGAGGAGGAGGTCCTATCAGTGATTGACAGCCTTCCCTCTATAAGGAGGAGGTCCAATCAGTGACTGACAGCCTTCCCTCTATAAGGAGGAGGTCCTATCAATGACTGACAGCCTTCCCTCTATAAGGAGGAGGTCCAATCAGTGACTGACAGCCTTCCCTCTATAAGGAGGAGGTCCTATCAATGACTGACAGCCTTCCCTCTATGAGGAGGAGGTCCTATCAGTGACTGACAGTCAGAGGGAGATGGAAGGTCCTTAAAAATGATTTTAGGGAACTAGGAGAGAAGCTCAATTCCAGGACCTCCAAGGTAGTGTTTTCAGAAATACTACCAGTGCCACGAGCGTCACCAGAGAGACACCGGGAGCTTAGGGAGTTAAATAAGTGGCTCAGAAGCTGGTGCAGGAAGGAAGGGTTTGGGTTCATGGAGAACTGGGCCGACTTCTCTGTCGGTTACAGGCTCTACAGTAGGGACGGGCTGCCCCTTAATTGGGAGGGTGCAACTGCCCTGGGGGAAAAATGGTTAGACAGCTGGAGGAACTTTTAAACTAGGATCTGGCAGGAGGGTGGGGGTCATACTATTAAGGGTTTAGATAGTGTAGATAGAGAGTGGGATATAGAAGGGGACAGTGGGGATTTAGTGGGGGCTAGGGTTAGTGAGGAAAGTTGGGAGAAGACTAGGCAGAACTATATACTTATGAAAAATAGAACTTCCGGTAACAAGAACCTGTTACATAAAAACATCAACCAAGGTGACCAAAAAATCTGAGATATTCACTTTACAGGTAATAGTAATTTAAAATGTATTTTCACAAATGACAGAATTCTAGCTAGAAAAATGAGGGCGCTGGAGGCTATGGTACTAGAAGAACACATAGATGTAGTTGGTGTGGCTGAGACATGGCTGGACTCTTCACATGACTGGGATGTTAATATTGAGGGTTTTACACGATTTATGAAAGACTGGGTCAGTAGAAAAGGCGGTGGCGTGTGCCTGTATGTGAGGAATGATCTGAAAACAAGTGTGAAAGAGGCAATTGTGGGTGAGGATGATGAGGGTGTGGAAACCTTATGGGTGGAAGTTCAAAGGGATAAAAACACTGAAAAAATAATACTTGGTGTAATCTATAGACCCCCTAACATCACAGAGGAGCTAGAAACCAACTGTATAACCAAATAGAGCAGCTGAACAGACTGGTACGGTGGTCATAATGGGAGATTTTAACTTCCCAGATGTTGACTTGGTTCTGCCTCAACCACAAAAGGGAGAAGATTCCTCAACTTGCTGCAGGACCACTTTATGGGCCAGTTTGTAGAAGCTCCCACGAGGGGCAATGCTCTGTTGGATCTGGTAATTTCTAATGATAAAGAGCTTGTTGGAAATTGTCGCGGGTATAAAGCGCAAAAATGCTTTATATACAAAAAAAAAACAAAAGAAAGGATCAAAGGAAAAAATACCAGAGTTATTGATCCTATTGAGGAGAGGGCGACATAATAACCTCTCAGCTCGTTTGCGAGAACCTTAATTATTTTGTGCAACTAGAAAGGAAACAAGGTACCATCATCTATGCAAAAATATATGTGAGTTTATTATACATAAGTGCTAGATACAAAACCAATGATACAACCTATACAAAGATAGATAATGCAATATAATACCACTACCTTCAAACAATACTGAATATCGCCAATCAATGCAATGATATGCAACAATCCAAATTAAAGAAAAGTACCCCTTTCTATCACCTTTTAACCAATTGAGGTATATGGCGGCACTATAAATTTTACCAGCTCGGTATCAGGCTAGGGAATAACAAAGTTCCCAAGGACTAGGTATCAATGTCTGATGCTCCATTACCAATATGCATCTTTGTTAAGGGAATGATCAGACTTGATTAGGAGCCTTATAAATTACAGATCCACAATTGGGGATCTTTGACTATATACCGGGCTAAGTAACTTATCAATACCGCAAGCAATAAGCAAGATATACGTTACCAAGGGTCAAAAGGTGAGTAGGGCTCCGGAGGGACGGTCAGCTCTCCAGAGGGTTCCCGGGGTCTCGGATCAAATCCACGTGTCTGTTTAATGCTTTGTTTGTAGTTTTTTCTTTTTCTCTCTGGACCTCCTCTCTCATCCCGTCTATGATTAATATTCACCGACTTATCAAAAGCATACACCCTTTTAGATAACGGCCTTCCAACCAAACCAGAGGGTGTGCACATATGGTAATGGTACTATGAGATCATACATTACCCACAATATTTTGTGGTGAACGTGTTATGTTACCTGCCGATACCTAGGCGGCAATGTTGTATAAGCTATAAATGTGAAGCTTTTAAGAGTTAACTTTATAAAATGTGACTCCATGTTATTTGTTAAACATGCAGCACCTGGGACATACGTCAGAAGGGATGTGTACCCCCTACACTTGAAGCAATTAAAAAACCCAGATTCCCATAAACTAGTCCGATTGTCTTCATAAAACAAATGTGTGGGTTTTGAGTCTCACGGATGCTTCGACTATGAAAACAGCACAACTTCTCTGAGTAACTCCTCATTATAGGAATCCAATTTAGAATATTTTCTTTTATACTCCCAGGAGTATACGCTTCTAGTGATACACACACATGATACATACATATATATATATATATGCTAATACACAATGATAATGTGTAATGTGTAAGCAATATATGTGTAGCAATATAAAACAATACGTATGTGATATATCGATTGACTTATGTGAAAAACTAAATATAATCAACACATAAAATAATAGGATTATATGTTTGCTTTGTTAGTAACCCTCATTATAGAGGCATGCCAGGAAGCATCCCCCATCCCGGTGCAGAGCCTAGGACAAGGTGACATTACTCCCTTAGATAGGCATACATCTGCCAGGCTGAACCTTGAAACATGTAATGTTTTTCTGTAACGAACAAACTTTAGCTTAGCCTGTCTCTTAAAGGCAATGAACTTCCATCTTGACTACAATAAATGGATATCAATATATATATATACCTATGAAAAGGCATGACAAAATGTTACTGTTTGAGAAACACTAGGTAATGGTGACCACAATATAATTATATTCCCCCTAAACTATAAGAAGCAAACTCTGTCAGACAGAGCAAAGACAGAATTTCAAAAAGGCTAATTTCCCTGGGTTGAGGGCAGCATTTTAGGGCACAGACTGGGAGCAGCTACTGTCACATAATAATACTGAGGACAAATGGGAGAGCTTTAAATCCACATAGAAAAAAATGCATTCCTTTAGGTAACCGGTATAAGCGGCTAAAATTAAACCCCATGGCTTACAGCTACTGTAAAAAGGGCAATAAAAGACAAAAAGGGCATTCAAAAAACACAAAATCTGAGGGGTCAGCTGTAGCATTTTAAGAATACAAAGGGCTTTATAAAATATGTAAAAAGGAGATAAAATTAGCAAAAATACAAAACGAACAGCACGTGGCAGAAGAGAGCAAAACAAATCCCCAAAAATTATTTAAATTTATAAATGCTAAAAATCCTACGTCTAAGTAGGTAGGTCCCCTAAATAATGGTAAAGGGGGGGGGGTAGTCATTAAAGATTAGGAAAAGGCAGAGTTACTAAATGGGTTTTTTAGCTCTGTATATACAAAATAAGAAAAAAGGAGCTGATATCTGTGGTGCCGGAGTTGTTGGTACATCCAGTGAAATACTCAATTGGCAAACTGTAGATATGGTCCAAGGTAAGGTAAATAATGTAAATGTAAACAAGGCTCCGGGTCCAGATGGATTACACCCAAGAGTGCTTAAAGAGCTCAGTTCAGTCATTGCTGTGTCCCTGTTTATATTTTTTAAAGATTCTCTAGGTACTGGTACAGTGCCAAATGATTGGCGCAAGGCAAACATGGTGCCCATATTCCAAAAAAAAAAAAAAGGATCTAGGTCCTTCACAGGTAATTATAGACCTACAGGCTTGGAAAGTATAGTTTGTAATTGGATTGAAAACTGGCTGAAGGACCGTGTCCAGAGAGTTGTGGTCAATGATTCCTATTCAGAATAGTCCCGGGTTATAAGTGGTGACCCCAAGGTTCAGTGCTGGGCCCTCCATTATTTACTTTATTTATTAATGATATTGAGGACCAGATTAATAGCACCATTTCTATTTTTGCAGATGACACTAAGCTGTGTAGAACTGTACAGTCTATGGTATGGAAGATGTCCATATACTACAAGCTGACATGAACACTCTGAGTGATTGGGCATCAACTTGGCAGATGAGGTTCAATGTGGATAAGTGTAAAGTTCTGCATCTTGGTAGAAGTAATCTCCGTGCTTCATATATCCTAGGGGATGTAACACTGGGGGAGTCACTAATAGAGAAAGATTTGGGTGTCCTTGTGGATGGTAGATTAAATTACAGCATACAATGTCAATCAGCTGCTTCTAAGGCCACCAGAATATTGTTATGCATTAAATGAGGCATGGACTTGTGGGGCAGGGATGTAATATTACCACTTTACAAAGCGTTGGTGCAGCCTCATCTGGAATACGCAGTTCAGTTCTGGGTACCAGTCCACAGAAAGGATGCCCTGGAGCTGAAAAAAGTACAGAGAAGAGCGTCTAAACTGATAAGGGGCATGGAGGGTCTGAGTTATGAAGAAAGATTAAAAGGACTGAATTTATTTAGTATTGAGAAGAGACGTCTAAGGGGGGACATGATTAACCTATACAAATATATAAATGTGCCGTACAAAAAATATGGTGAAAAACTGTTCCATGTAAAATGCGCTCAAAAGACAAGGGGGCGCTGCCTCCAACTGTAGAGGAAAAAGTTCCGTCTCCAGAAGCGTGAAACCTTCTAAGAACTGTGAATCTGTGGAATAGACTTCCTCAGGACGTGGACAGTTTAAAAAGAGGTTTAGATGAATTCTTAAATGTAAACAACATTAATGCTTATGATAACGTGTAGAAATCTGAGTCTCACTTCCTTCTGGGATTTGCATCCCCACCTATCCCTTGGTTGAACTTGATGGACTTATGTCTTTTTTCAACCGTATTAACTATGTATGTCACTAAGGGGTTAAAATGCATTTCAGTCACCTGAGTATATTTTTTTCAAAACTAATTGCAAAATTTACAATTTAACCAGTGACATTTTAGGGAGGGTTTTTCCGGTTTTAATGTGATTGTTGGTGGTGGGGGGTTACATGAATATTCTCATCTCAGACATTTCTAGAATATACCAACAAACGCTGACGTTTTTTTTCCCGACAGCCTCTCGGCAGGTTTGCCATGCTGCAGCCGGATCTCTGGCCGGTCCCCATAATGGTGAATAGGGCCAGGGCGGACTTCTGGCAGCACACGGGTGAAAACATTAGTACAGATCAGGCTGTTCCTCTGTCGGACAAGCCTAACACGAGTGTGAAAATGAGGATTACACTTACTGTTTTTTTTTTCTGCTGCACTACACGAATAACACCAAAATTCAGGGAGGGAATAAAGAGGGGTGCTGTTGTGGGGTCAGAAAAATCCGATTACCGGTAAGTGTAATCATAATTTTTCCCCTCCCCCACGACAGCACCACAGAGAGAGATTACAAAGAATCAAAAAACCTAAGGGTGGGTAACTGCTTCCAGTACCTTTTTACCAAAGAGCAGATCTGAAACAGATTCCAGCTGTAATCTATAGTGAAGGTAGACAGAGAGGACCAGGTAACAGCCCTACAGATCTGCTTAATGGAAACATTGCCCTCTCCGCCCAAGAGGTAGAAACAGCCCGAGTAGAATGGGCTCTGACACAAACAGGAGGAGAAGCCCCTGAGACAGTGTAAGCCACGGAGATGACAGACTTGACCCATCTTGCGATAGAGCCTTTTGAGGCAGCCTTACCCTTGTTGGCCCCTGAAAACAAGACAAACAAGGAGGATGACTTTCTCCACCCTTTTGTTACTTCTAAGTAGCGGATCAGAGTCCTTCTGACATCCAAGGAATGAAATGTCTTCTCCCTGTCATCTTTTGGCTCATCAAAAAAAGATGGGAGAATTATTTCCTGCAGTCTGTTGGATCTGGAAGAGACCTTGGGCAAAAAACTAGGATCTGGCCTAAAGACTACCCTGTCCTCTAAAATGGACATGAAAGGGGGGTTGATAGAGATTGCCTGTATCTCCCCTATCCTCCTTGCTGATGTTAGTGCAACTAGAAGGACTAGCTGCCAGGTAAGAAACTTGATAGGGATTGACTCCAAAGGTTTAAAAGGATCAGACATTAAGGAACTCAGTACCAGGTTCAAATCCCACGGGGGAAATCTGGGACCTGACACTAAAGCCTTAAAGAACCTGATTACCCAAGGGTTTTCACCCAATCTATTTTCCCAAAGGGCCGAGAGTGCAGAAATCTGAACTTTAAGTGTACTCCTTGCTAGACCTAGGCACAGTCCCTTCTGTAAGAAATCAAGCACCATAGGGGGTTCCACCAGAACCTGATATGAAGGCCTCTTAGAAAATTCAAAAAAGTTTTGCCATACTCTTGCATAGATAGTACTCGTGACTTGCTTCCTACTCTTCAGAAGAGTTTCAACTACTGGCATGGAGAAACCCTGCCCCTGTAACATTGACCTTTCAAGTTCCAGACTGTAAGATGCAGGACCCCCACTCTCGGATGGCATACTGGGCCCTGCATCAACAGGTCCGGAACCTCCGGCAATATCCAAGGGTCTGACACAGACATCTCCCTCAAAAGAGAGAACCACCCCCTCTTTGGCCAGAAGGGAGTGATTACAATCATTCTGACTCCCTCCATCCTTACCTTTCTGAGCACTTGAGGTATCAACTGAAGGGGGGGAAAGTCATACCCCAACTGAAAATCCCACTTCTGGAGAAACACATCTACTCTATCTGGGGATTCCCATGGATTGAGAGAATAGAAGTGGTCCACTTTCCTGTTCTCTTTTGTAGCAAAAAGGTCTATTGAAGGCCTTCCCCAGATATTCACAATCATTTGAAAGACCTCCGGATTCAGTGACCACTCCCCCTTCCCTCAATTGATGTTGACTCAGGAAGTCTGCCTCTACATTCTGTTGCCCCCTTATGTGCAATGCAGAAATGTGAACTATGTGTGGCATTATCTCCAGAAACAGCAATTCCGCTTCCTTCAACAGGGATGCTGACCTTGTTCCGCCCTGATGGTTTATATAGGCTATCATAGCACGGTTGTCTGAAATTACTCTTATGTGTCTTTGCTGAATAAAGGGCAGGGCAGCTCTCAGGGCCAACCTGACCACTAATAGCTCCTTTCTGTTTGAGGAAAATGACTTCTGGTGAGGGGACCACCTGCCCTGCTGAATCTGCTCCAGAAAATAAGCCCCCCACCGCCATGGGCTGGCATCTGTCGTAATTACTATTGGCTCTGGTGGGCACCACGCAACTCCCTGATTAAGATTACCCTGAATTATCCACCAGAAAAGGGATTCCAATGTTGATCCTGAGATCACCATCTCTGCTTCCAATCTTCCCCCTTTTTTCCTCATCCAAAGGAGGATTTCTTTTTAACCAAATCTCTGTTTATTGAGGAAAGAACAAAGAATCACAAGTAATCACGTACTTCAAAAATATAGGCCAGTCGCAGCTGGCGGCAGTAAATAGGCAGCATGGGTAAGGCAAAGCCAGTACAAAAATGTTGTGATTACAGCAAAGAAGACAATACATAAATCTCAAATGGGGGAGGGAAGGGGGGGGGAGACAAGACAAGGGACAGAGAGGGAGGGAGGGGGAAAAGTGTCGTGGTAGAGGCACAAGCCATGTCAAAATTCCCTAAATGTGGCCCAGGGCGACCAGAGTTTCAGGAAAACAGGTCTAGTATTAGATTCCCAATGGGCTAGTTCTTCAAAACGATACAACTGGTCTACTTTGTCTTGCCACATAGCTTTAGACGGGGGGGGAGGTATTCTTCCATAGGAACGGGATTAGGAGACGAGCAGCCGTCAAAAGCATAGTGGGGAGGTTGGATCTAGAAGGGGTGATGGTATCGTTGAGACACCACAGAAGGATCAACTTAGCATCCAGCCGGACCAGTGACTTGCAAATCCTATTAATCAGGAGCTCAATCTCGGACCAGAAAGGCAACATTTTTGGACAGTCCCACCATAGATGGGACAGGGACCCGATGGCCTCTTCACATCTCCAGCAACGGTCGGAGACACTGGGGATCAACCTGTGGAGAAACTCAGGCGTCCTGTACCACCTCGTCAATAGCTTATATGAATTAGCTTGAACCTTTATGCAGCGGTTGAAGCCATGGGAATGAGTAAGTATAAAAGCTCTTTCAGGATCAGAGAAGGAGACGGACAGCTCCTTCTCCCAGGCTGAAAGGAAGCGTAGGTCAGGGGGCTGGGATGAGAGTATCCTTATAAAGTACAGATAGGGGCTTTTTAGGTGGCTGTGAGTGGGACAGCTTCTTTTCAATCCAGGAGGGATCTGAAGATGGAGTAGGGAATTCCTTCAGGCGGACCAGATCCTTCTTAAAGGCCATAGTCTCTAGGAAAGAAGCATTATGGGATTCGGGAGAATCCACAAGCTTGTCCCATCCCAAGACTCCCGTCTCAGAAATGATATCCCTCAACCGCTGGTCGCGAAAGCGGGCCCATAATCCTGAGACAGCAGAGGTGGTCGGGTGGATGTAAAATTGGATTAAGGGCAAAGGCATAGCCGAACTCGGGAAACACATATCTGTACCCTGATAAAGTTTAGCCCATTCCAACAAAAGGCCTCTCCACAAAGGTGAGGTGTGTCTGCGGGAAACGGTGTATTTGCGTATCCCCCAGAGGACCACCTTGTCCTCTGGGGGATGAGTGAGTGAGCAAGTTCCTTTCAAAATGAGATACTAAGTTGGTCCCTTGCCCAGAGAGGAGGTTTATACCTCTACCCAACATAGAAGCTTTATAGTAAACATAAAATGTCAGGAAGGCCAAAGCCCCCAAGGCGCTTTTCACGGGTCAAAGTCGTGTAAGCAATCCTGGGAGATTTTCCATCCTATATGAAGGAAGAGAAGACTCTGCGGACCTCCACGAAGAAGGAACGGGGAAGGTAGATAGGGAGGGTCTGAATCAGATAGAGCAGCTTTGGAACAATGAAAGTCTTCAAGTAATTTTTCTTACCTATCCATGAAATAAATGGTAATTTTACCGAACGCAGGTGGGATTAAATAGACTTCAGAGTAGGGACATAGTTCAGATCAAAGGAGTCATTGGGATTCGCAGAAATGTGCGTACCTAAAAAAGGGATGGTATTTTCAGCCCAGGCGAAGTCCACCTCCTTCTTGAGAATGTCAACATCAGGCTTGGGGCAGGTGATGTTAAGAGCCAAAGATTTGTTGTAATTTATTTTAAAGTTAGAGACCTTCCCGTAGTCTTCAAAAATAGATTAAAGAGCAGGGAAAGATGTGAGAGGGTTGGTTGTCATAACCAGGAGATCATCAGCGAAGGCTGCTGTGAGGTGTGTGTGTGTGAGAGCCTACCCGGATCCCTTGGACTGAGGGAGTCTGTCTGATTTTGGCCAGGAGCGTCTCCATAACTATGACAAAGAGAGCTGGAGAAAGTGGGCAACCCTGCCTCGTGCCGTTGGTGATGGGGAAAGAGGGGGAGAGAGTGCCATTAATCCGAACCTGTGCAGAGGGGCGTGAATATAGCGAGAAAATAGAGGTAATAAACGCTTCAGGAAAGCCAAACTTCGATAAGGCCCGGGACAGGAAAAGCCAGCTGATCCTGTCGAAGGCTTTCTCCGCATCAGTGCTAAGAAGCGTGAGTGGGATATCGTGCAGTTGAGCATGAGAAATTAAATGCAAGACTCGTACCGTATTCTCGCACCCCTGCCTGCCGGAACCAAAGCCTACCTGTTCCCCACCAACAACGGCAGGAAGGACAGTCTGAATCCTGCGAGCCAGAATCTTAGCCCACCATTTCACGTCCGTGTTCAGCAGTGAAATGGGGCGGTAGCTACCGCAGCTCAGAGGGTCTTTGTTTTCCTTATGGATCACAGTGATATGGGCCGAGAGAGATTGGGGGGGTAGAGTACCACCTTGGAGCAGGTAATTACACATAGCACTGAAATGTGGTGTAAGCACAGAGCGGAATGCTTTATAATAGGTTATGGTAAACCCATCGGGTCCAGGACTTTTCCCTGACGGGATGGTGGATAGGGTCTGTTCAACTTCCAAGTCCGTGATCGGAGCCAGGAGTTGTGAGGACTGGGTCGAGGTGATGGAGGGGAGGTCTAGGGAGGAAAGGAAGCGGTCAGTTGCTTCACGCAGCGAATCCGGAGAGGATTGACTGTGAGGGGGGAGGTTATAGAGGCCTTGGTAAAAGGCACAGAAGGCCTTTGCTATATCGGGAGTCCGCTTATGGATAGTACCCCGATCGTCCCTAATTGCTGTAATGAAGGAATCGGCTTTCTGCTTTTGGACCAGAGCCGTCATGAGCCTATTTCCCTTATCCCCATGAGCATAGGAGCGAAATTTAGCTCTCAGGAGTATTTTAGCCGATGTAACATTAAGCTTATTCTTGAGCTGGGACCTCACTGCAGCTAGCTCAGAAGCACAGTCAAGGGCCTGAGATCGCTTATGAGATTGCTCCAGCCTCCGGATCTTTGATAAAAGCTCAGTGACCTCTTGATTACGTTTCTTTTTTAAATGCGTACTCAAAGCAATCAACTCCCCCCGCACAGTCGCTTTGTGGGCCTCCCATATTACCGAGGGGGACGGAGCGTCAGGGCCGGACGAGTTGTTGGCAAAAAACTCCTTTAAAAAGGAAGATAATCTAGGGGTATGGGAAGGATCAGATATGATGGTATCATTGATCCTCCAATGCCATTCCCTCTTCGGGAGGTCCTGCAGAGAAATCTTCATAAACACCGGGGCGTGGTCGGATAGGGTGATATCACCTATGTGGGCATGGAGGGCACTATGTGCATGAGTGCTGGACATAAAAAGATAGTCCAACCTATGATAGGAGGACTTGGCCCTGGAAAAGAAAGAGTAGTCCCTTCCTGAGGGGTGAAAAGTACGCCAAACATGAAATACACCTAGGTTCTGCAGAGCCACTTTAAGACGCCTCAGGCGGACATGAGTGATTGCTGATTGTCCGGTAGAGGAGTCTAACAGGGGATCCAGGGTGGCGTTGAAGTCACTGCCTAAAATAACCAATCCCTCTTTAAAAGAGGAAAGCAGGGTAAGGGTCTGAAGGAGCCAAGGCACCTGTCTCCGGTTGGGGGCATAAACATTCGCCAGGGTAACAGGGGTATCAGCAATAGAGCCCTTCAGGAAGAGATAACGGCCTTCAGGATCTATCGAGGTGGCCGACAGCTTGAAATGGAGTTGTTTATGAATCCCTATGCTGACACCCCTGCTAGCCGCAGTATAAGGAGAATGATACCACTGGGAAAACCGCCGATGAGGCATTTTGGGTACCCTATCAATCTTAAAGTGCGTTTCCTGAAAAAACGCTATTGAGACTTTATCCCTCTGGAGAAGAGCCATAACCTGAGATCTCTTGCGAGGCTCATTCAGACCCCGAGCATTCAATGAAGATATTACAATAGATGACATCTTATACACTGAGGTAATATGCGACTATGAAAGAACCCTAGCACGACATGCAGTGAATGTGGGAGGGGGGGACACAAGAGGGAAGGAAGGGAAGAGACAGCAGACAAAATGGGAAAAACAACAACATAAACAGCGTGAACAAAACCAGCTCCTCTGAGCACCCGGCGATATGACGACCCTTTCACATCACGGCTATCAGCCGGGTGGGGGTTCTCGCAGAACTGGCAAGGAGAGTCATCGGGGTGAAAACAGGGATAACAGAAGGTTCCATTACCATGTATGGCCGGGTTTTCCCCGCTAGTAGAAATAGGCAGGATGGGGGAACATTGAGTAGAAAGTGCAAAAAATGCAAGAGCTGCAAAAAACAGGAACATGGAAGCTCATCGTAAAACAGAATCGCCGAACAGCGAAGTAATCATTCTGGAGAAAAAGAACATAGTCAAACCAGATTGACCGTAGGATCGGAGGCCTAAGGGACCGGATCAGGGTCTGTATCAAGGGCCTTGAATATATATATATGTCCTTAACGAACATAAAACATACGTGCTCCCAACGGGTAGGTAGAAGACGACAACAGCATGTCGCAGTTCAGGTCAGACGACGGGGAGAATCCTCAGGTCTGGGCTTGGGTCCTTTCTTGGTAGGAGCCTGATGCCATTCAGATGGTCGAGGTGGAGGGAGCGGTGGGTCCTCAAGGTCCGCAGGCATCCATGAAGGTAGCGAAATGGGAGATATCCCCAAGGCAGGCCAAGCCGCTTGCAGATCCGGCGGCGTACGAATTGAGATTTGGCGCCCATTTTTCAAAATTGCAAGTCCAAAAGGGTAAAGCCATCGAAATGGTATGGCTGCGGCTCGAAGGGCATCCAGAAGCGGTTTCAACATACGGCGCTTCGACAGGGTGGATGGCGCCAGGTCTTGGTAGAACTGTATAGGCGTCTCCTCATACTGCAAGCAGTCAGCCTCCCTTCCAGCTTTTTTATTATGGCAGCCGTATCAACGAAGCTGAGCAGGCCGCAAACCACGTCACGCGGCGGGTCCGATGGTTTAGGCTGGGGTCTGAGGGCCCTATGGATCCTCTCGATCACCACCTTGTCCGCTCTCTCCTGCCCTAAGAGGTGCGCAAAAATTTCAAGCGCGACAGTGCGCAGGGCTTCCAACGCTATTGTCTCAGGTAGGCCCCGGATGTGCAGATTGCGTCTGCGATTCCGGTTTTCTTGATCCTCTATGCGCAGTAGCGCGTCGTTCAACAGATCAGTGTGAGAGCGAATTGCATTATATGTCTTCTCCTCACGCTGTGTGGCGGCCACTTGCAAGTCCTCCAGGTGCGCTACCCGGTTCCCCATGGCGCGCAAGTCTTCCTTGATGTCAGCTAAGTCCTTTTTCAGAGGAGCTAATGCTGCGTTAAGCACTGACAGCAAAGCAGCTTTTGTGAAGGAGCCCCTAGCATTCCGGGACTTACATGTAGAGGCTTCTGATGCGCTGCCAGCGTCGGAGAGATCTTCTTGGTCTGATTGTAAGGCCACATCCGGCGCCATCTTGGAAGTGTTCGCGGCCCGGTGCCTCGGGGTCTTTTTCAGGAATTGGTCCATGTCCGGCTGACGAGACCTGACCGGAGTGGGCTCAGGTTGTTCCCTGGATCGATCTTTACCCACTTTGCCCATTTGTGCTAGACTGTAAGCTGCTTGAGGGGGTTTAACACCAGCTCAGATGAAGGAGGATTTCTTTTTGTATATGAGGAGATCAAAACTGTGCCCATTGCACAGCAGGAATGCAAGACGTCATGGTCCCTAATATTGACATGGCCTTCCTGATCTTTAGTCTTGGATTCGACCTAATCCCTTCTATTCTCTCCTGAACCAGACATACTTTTTCTGGGGTCAGTAGAGTCCTCTGTGTCTGTGAGTTCAACAGGAATCCCAAGAACACCTGTGAAGTGACCGGCAGTAGCCTGGATTTTTGAAAGTTTATTATCCAACCCAGGTCTTTTAGAATGTTCACTACTCTGTGAACTGCCCTGGAACATGCTTCCTGCGACCTTCCTACTATCAGAAAGTCGTCTAAATACGGTAGGAATGTAATGTCCTGTCTTCTGATAAAGACAGCTATATCCGCTACCACTTTTGTGAAAATTCTCGGCGCCATGGATAGCCCGAAAGGGTAATGCCTGAAACTGATAATGCTTTGTCCTCTCTTTTGACCTTACTGCCACTCTGAGGAACCTTCGATGTTCCGGGTGAATGGGTATATGATGATAAGCGTCTTTTAAATCGATAACTGCCATGAAACATCCGGGAAACAAAATATGGATTGCAGATGTTATAGTTTCCATCTTGAACTTTCTGTATTTTAGAGACCTGTTCAATTCTTTTAGATTTATGATAGTCTAACAGGAGTTGTCCGGTTTCCTTACCAGGAACAGGGTTGAATAGTAACCTTTTCCTGCCTCTTCCTCTGGAACCGAAATCAGAACTTCTTTTATTAATAGTTTTGATATCTCTGGCTCCAACTCTGGAGAACTCCTTGTTGTTATAAATCTGCGAGGTGGGGTTCTCTGGAATTCTAATTTCAATCCCTGTCCTAGAACTTTCTTTACACATGAACCTGCCACCTTCTCCCAGGCAGGAAGAAAGGACAGTAGCCTTCCTCCTACCACACAATTGGCGTCATTGTTTATACTGCTTCCCCTGCTGAGAGGAAGCCCCCTGAAACAAGAACCCTCTTCTACCGGATCCTCTAGATCTGAAATTTTGTTTTTTGTCCCCTGAAGGTCTCCAATTTTGAAATCTAGTGGATGACCAAAAGGGCCGCTTAAAATTTTTGAAGGAGGAGAAAGCTGAATCCTGAGCACTCCCCGGAAACCTCTTTTTCCTATCGGCCGCTCTCTCGAGCAGCAAGTCTAATTCTGGGCCAAATAGAAAAAGTCCCTGGCAGGGAATGCTACACAATTTCTGCTTGGATGCTAAGTCTCTCCCTCTCCAAATCTTCAACCAGAGAGCCCGTCGGGCTGAATTGGAAAAGGGAAGAAGCCTTTGCTGCCAGCTTAACTGCGTCCATGGAAGCATCTGCCATAAAGTCAACTGCCTTCTGTAGCGTCGGTATGGAAGACAACAATTGTTCTCTAGGACATTTGTCCTTTATCTGAGCCTCTAATCTTTCTAACCAAACACCCACTGACCTGGCTGTAACCGTAGTGGCTATATTTGGCCTGAAGGTGGCCGACGAAGCTTCCCAAGTACATCTCGAGCATGAATCAATCTTTTTGTCTAAAGGGTCTCTGAGGGAACCTAGATCCTCAAAAGGTAAGGCCGAGCATTTTGCTATTTTGAGATAGCCACATCGATCTTTGGTGCTTTGTCCCACGACATGGAGGCCTCCTCCTTAAAGGGATATTTTCTTTTGCATTGCCTTGTTATGAATGCTCTCCTATCTGGTTTATTCCATTCCTTATTAATGACCGCTGAGATATTGTTATGTACTGGGAAACATCTACGTTTCTTTTCCCGTAGTCCTTCAAAGACTGCGTCCGCCACTGACCTGCTCTCTGTGACCTTCTCAATCTCTAAGGTACATCTAACCGCCTTCAGTAATTTTTCTGTATCCTCTGCCCGGAACAAATATCTGCCTTCTAGCTCCTCATCCGAGGAAGAAGTACCTTCCAAATCTTCCCTGGCACAATCCTCTTCACCAACAATGGAAGATCCAGAGCCAGACTCATAGTCCTCACAAGATCTTTTTTGTTTCTTACAGGTTTTCAAAGACTCTTTCACTTCTGACCTAATCAAAGATCTAATGTCTCTCACAAAGGAAGGCGTTTCCTCTGCCACCGTTTTTTCTATACAGGCTTGGCAGAGTCTTTTAGTATATGATGAAGACAGCGGACACCTACACAAAGCACATTCCTTGTTGCGTTTCTTAGTCACAGCCTTCTTAGGCGCCATCTAGACAATAAAAGATTACGCATTAACATCACATATAAAGAGTGCACTCACCCCTTAAAAGTCTGTAGATACCGTCAGCTGAATCTCTCCTTCTACCGCCTCCTGTCGCTTTTCTTCCTCCATATTATCGTCTGGAGGGAAAAATATTCCACCTTTAGCTGAGGCAGTAAGGATTGTAGAAGAACACCTCACCTGAGGGTTCCCTGAAGTTTGCACGCCTCTCAGTATGTACAATCCGTCTTGCAGCCCTTGCTCCTAACTGCAGTGCTCACCACCGTCGGACCCTGCAGAAATGATGACTCACTGCCGTCCAATTAACTGAATCTGCGCTTCGCGCGTCACATCTACTTCCGGTCGCCACCGGAAGTGCGTCACTGGAATGCACCGTACCCGGAAATAGTGTGTCGGACGCCGCCAGTCATTCACTTGCCGCATGTGTGCTCCCGACCTCCACAGCCCCCTGCTGCTCGGAACATGCGGCGAGCTGCACCCCTCCCTTGGGCTGCTTTGTAGCTGGTCCTCCTGCGCTGTCTCACTCCCATGTGAGAAGAACCCGCACGCCTGCAGCAAGAGAATTCCACAGCCCCGGACTGTCTCCTTCTCCTTGGGGCCTCCAACCCAGCCTCTGAGTGATAGCCCCCTGCAGGTACCGACCACTACAACCTCCAGAACCTATCTAGGACTTGCAGGTGGTGGAACACGACCTAGGAAGGAATACCGCAGGTCTCCCGCTCCAGGGACAGGAAACCTCACTGAGGTGGGAGAGTGGCTCCTCCTTTTTTATGCCGTAGTTTTCCTGTCCCAGGGGTGGAGCCATCTCTCTGTGGTGCTGTCGTGGAGGAGGGAAAAAAAAGCCTTAGCTGGAAGTTACAAACAAGTGGTCTCAAGAAGGTTACTATAGCAGACAGCACTTGAGGGAAGCTTTAATAAGCAGAAATTTTTTTTTTTTTTAACACGCCACACAGGAGACTTAGTCTGTAGGAGCAATGAAGGCCACAGCGCTAGGAGAAAGTATAATATGAGCCAAGAAGACAATGTCTGTCAGTGACAATGGTGACGCTGTCGTTGAGCAAATGGAAGAGTTTATATTATCTGTAAATACTGTTTGCATGAAGATGGAATATTTATATGTCCACGTATGTTATAAAACTATTCGATGGAGCGTCGTTACTTCTGCCCATGTCACACTGGACTCTACCACAGTGTGGGTGAAGGTGTGAATACAGTGATAAGAAGCAAGGTTCATGGGGACAGTTCATCCTCACTGTTCTGGAAGTAATACTTTTCTTCCACGGATCACAGTCGACCTCACAGTTATATAAATTGGTTTTCTGGGAGGCGGGAAAATTTCATCAAAACTAAACCATCCTGCTGGCTGTTTGAGATCCACGAATAATGAGACATCCTAAATATGGGAAAATAGTTTCTCTTCTGTGTGACTTTTCTTATGTCTAACAAGATTTGACTTCTCTGTAAAACATTTCCCACATTCTGAACACGAATATGACTTTTCTCCTGTGTGAATTTTATCATGTGTAACAAGAAGTGATTTTCGTGTAAAACATTTCCCACATTCTGAACATGAATACGGCTTCTCTCCTGTGTGAGTTCTCTCATGTGTAACAAAATTTGATTTATATGTAAACCTCTTTCCACATTCTGAACAAGAATATGGTTTCTCTCCTTTGTGAAATTTCTGATGTGCAATAAGATTTGATTTACGTGTAAAACATTTCCCACATTCTGAACATGAATATGGCTTCTCTCCAGTGTGAATTCTCTCATGTGTAACAAGATCAGACTTTTGTGTAAAACATTTCCCACATTCTGAACATGAATATGGCTGCTCTCCAGTGTGAATTCTCTCATGTGTAACAAAACTTGATTTATGAGTAAAACACTTCCCACATATTGAACATAAATATGGTTTAACTCCTGCATGACGTTTCTCATGTTTAACTAAATCTGATTTATGTGTAAAATATTTCTCACATACTGAACATGAATATGGCTTCTCTCCTATGTGACTTCTCTCATGTCTAACTAAATGTGATTTATCTGAAAACCCTTTTCCACATTCTGAACAGGAATATGGTTTCTCTCCTGTGTGGATTCTTTTATGTGTAACAAGGTATGATTTTCGTGTAAAACATTTCCCACATTCTGAACATGAATATGGCTTCTCTCCTCTGTGACTTCTCTCGTGTGCAACAAGAATTGATTTCAGTGTAAAACATTTCCCACATTCTGAACATGAATACAGCTTCTCTCCTGTGTGACATGTCTGATGTGCAACAAGACTTGATTTCCATGTAAAACATTTCCCACATTCTGAACATGAATATGGTTTCTCTCCTGTGTGACATCTCTCATGTGTAACAAGACTCGATTTATCTGTGAAGCACTTTCCACATTCTGAACATGAATATGGTTTCTCCCCTGTGTGACGTCTCTCATGTGTAATAAGATGTGATTTTTCTGTGAAGCACTTCCCACATTCTGAGCAGGAGTATGGATTCTCTTGTGTGTGAATTATTTTGTGTGTAGAAAGACCTGAGATTTCTGTCAACTCTTTACCACACTGAAATCTTTCACCCCCTTTCTGACTTGTACTTGTGGTAACAATCTGTGATTGGTCAGGAGAAGGTTCCTCATGATTAGTAGGATTATAGGATATATCTGTACTGTGAAGTCCTGGATGTACATTAATGGTAATGGGGTTTTCTCCTGAAGAGCGCTGCAGGATATCTTCATCTGGTGGTAACATGACATTTTCACATTTCTTACTGGGATTTTCTGTTAAGGAAAAAATGTAAAATTTGTGTATTATAGTATATTAGAGTATTATAGTTATAACTTATAACTTTCACATTAGGCTGGGAGTTCATCCTGCAGGAAGACATACAGTGGGATGCGAAAGTTTGGGCAACCTTGTTAATCGTCATGATTTTCCTGTATAAATCGTTGGTTGTTACGATAAAAAATGTCAGGTAAATCTATCATATCGGAGACACACACAGTGATATTTGAGAAGTGAAATTAAGTTTTTTTTCTGGATTTACAGAAAGTGTGCTATAATTGTTTAAACAAAATTAGGCAGGTGCATACATTTGGGCACTGTTGTCATTTTATTGATTCCAAAACCTTTAGAACTAATTATTGGAACTCCGATTGACTTGGTAAGCCCAGTGACCCCCGGCCTACATACACAGGTGAATCCAATTATGAGAAAGAGTATTTAGGGGGCAATTGTAAGTTTCTCTCCTCTTTTAATTTTCTCTGAAGAGTAGCAACATGGGGTTCTCAAAACAGCTCTCAAATGACCTGAAGACAAAGATTGTTCACCATCTTGGTTTAGGGGAAGGATACAGAAAGCTGTCTCAGAGATTTCAGCTGTCTGTTTCCACAGTTAGGAACATATTGAGGAAATGGAAGACCACAGGCTCAGTTCAAGTTAAGGCTCAAAGTGGCAGACCAAGAAAAATCTCGGATAGACAGAAGCGACGAATGGTGAGAACAGTCAGAGTCATCCCACAGACCAGCACCAAAGACCTACGTCATCTTGCTGCAGATAGAGTCACTGTGCATCGTTCAGCCATTCGGCGCACTTTACCCAAGCAGATGCTGTATGCGAAAGTGATGCAGAGGAAGCCTTTTCTCCGTCCACAGCACAAAAAGTGGCGCTTGAGGTGGGCTAAAGCACATTTGGACAAGCCAGCTTCATTTTAGAATAAGGTGCTGTGGACGGATGAAGCTAAAATTGAGTTTTTTGGGCATAACAAGGGGCGTTATGCATGGAGGAAAAAGAACGCAGCATTCCAAGAAAAAAAAACACCTGCTACCTACAGTAAAATATGGTGGGGGTCCCATCATGCTGTGGGGCTGTGCGGCCAGTGCAGGGACTGAGGGACGCATGGATTATACTCAGTATCAGCAGATTCTGGAGACCAATGTCCAGGAATCAGTGACAAAGCTGAAGCTGCGCCGGGGCCGGATCCTTCAACAAGACAACGACCCCAAACACTGCTCAAAATCCACTAAGGTGTTTATGCCGAGGAACGGCCATCTCAGACCCCAGACCTGAATAGAATCGGAAATCTGTGATGTGACTTAGAGAGCTGTCCGTGCTCGGAAGCCATCAAGCCTGAAGGAACTAAAGATGTTTTGTAAAGAGGAGTGGTCCAAAATACCTTCAACCAGAATCCGGACTCTCATTGGAACCTACGGGAAGCGTCTAGAGCAGGGGTGCACAACCTGCGGCCCGGGGGCCACATGCGGCCCTCGATACCATTCTGTGCGGCCCCCAAACATCTAGTAAAAGACATGTAGGTCTATGTCTTATGGCTTCTTACATGTGTCTTTCATGTATTTTCCTATTAGATGGGAGTCCTAGAACTGTAACTAGACATTTATAGTATATACTGTATGTTTAATATGCCAAAAATACAGTATTTCACTTGGTAATACCCCTTTAAGTTTTATTTTCGGCCCTTGGAATTGGTTCAGGCGGAGAATGTGGCCCCCAACCAGAAAAGGTTGTGCACTCCTGGTCTAGAGGCTGTAATTTCTGCAAAAAGAGGATCCACTAAATATTGATTTCATTTCGAAGTTGGTCGCAAATGTCAACTATTATCTACAGCTCAGATGTACAATGAATGTATTGTTTTATGCGGCTGCGCTGCGACTATTCGTGCTACCATGGAATGCTGTACTTATGTTTCTGATATTGCGCTCTCTGTTGGGTTTCTTCAATAAAATATTTTACAAACTAAATATTGATTTCATTTCTTTTTTGCGGTGCCCAAATGTGCGCCCCTGCCTAATTTGGTTTAAACAATTATAGCGCACTTTCTGTAAATCCAGTAAACTTCATTTCACTTCTCAAATATCACTGTGTGTGTCTCCGATATAATAGATTTAACTGACATTTCTTATTGTAACAATAAATGAAATAAATGAAATAATGACGATTAACAAGGTTGCCCAAACTTTCGCATCCCACTGTACAATTTGAATCCACTTCTGGCTTTTGTCAAACAAAAGAAAACTGCAGCAAAAACTGCATGTGTGATTCCAGCCATAGAAAGGTTTTTACAACTTCCTAATAAAGTCAACCTTCTGATTTACACCCAAACATGACTTTTATTACATACAGTAAATCACAACCTAACAAAACATAAACATTTGAAAAGCCCGACCATGTCTGACAGCGAGCCCTGCACTCCCCGGCACAATGTGCCATTCAGCACCAACTGGACATCATTGTATTTCAGAAGGAGCCTCATGGTTTGGGGTTGGTGGATGGAGCATTGTGGTTTGGGGCTGCACATGACGGCTCTTACCCTGTGATATAAGAGGCTGGTGCTCCCCCATTACATGTCACTGCACACACTGCACATGACGGCTCTTACCCTATGATATAAGAGGCTGGTGCTCCTCCATTACATGTCACTGCACACACGTGTATACACTGCACATGACGGCTCTTACCCTGTGATATAAGAGGCTGGTGCTCCCCCATTACATGTCACTGCACACACGTGTATACACTGCACATGACGGCTCTAACCCTGTGATATAAGAGGCTGGTGCTCCTCCATTACATGTCACTGCACACACGTGTATACACTGCACATGATGGCTCTTACCCTGCGATATAAGAGGCTGGTGCTCCTCCATTACATATCACTGCACACACGTGTATACACTGCACATGACGGCTCTTACCCTATGATATAAGAAGCTGGTGCTCCTCCATTACATGTCACTGCACACACGTGTATACACTGCACATGACGGCTCTTACCCTGCGATATAAGAGGCTGGTGCTCCTCCATTACATGTCACTGCACACACGTGTATACACTGCACATGACGGCTCTTACCCTGTGATATAAGAGGCTGGTGCTCCTCCATTACATATCACTGCACACACGTGTATACACTGCACATGACGGCTCTTACCCTGTGATATAAGAGGCTGGTGCTCCTCCATTACATGTCACTGCACACACGTGTATACACTGCACATGACGGCTCTTACCCTGTGATATAAGAGGCTGGTGCTCCTCCATTACATGTCACTGCACACACGTGTATACACTGCACATGACGGCTCTTACCCTGTGATATAAGAGGCTGGTGCTCCTCCATTACATGTCACTGCACACACGTGTATACACTGCACATGACGGGTCTTACCCTGTGATATAAGAGGCTGGTGCTCCTCCATTACATGTCACTGCACACACGTGTATACACTGCACATGACGGCTCTTACCCTGTGATATAAGAGGCTGGTGCTCCTCCATTACATGTCACTGCACACACGTGTATACACTGCACATGACGGGTCTTACCCTGTGATATAAGAGGCTGATGCTCCTCCATTATATGTCACTGCACACACGTGTATACACTGCACATGACGGCTCTTACCTTGTGATATAAGAGGCTGGTGCTCCTCCATTACATGTCACTGAACACACGTGTACACACTGCACATGACGGCTCTTACCCTGTGATATAAGAGGCTGGTGCTCCTCCATTACATGTCACTGCACACACGTGTATACACTGCACATGACGGCTCATACCCTGTGATATAAGAGGCTGGTGCTCCTCCATTACATGTCACTGCACACACGTGTATACACTGCACATGACGGCTCTTACCTTGTAATATAAGAGGCTGGTGCTCCTCCATTACATGTCACTGCACACACGTGTATACACTGCACATGACGGCTCTTACCCTGTGATATAAGAGGCTGGTGCTCCTCCATTACATGTCACTGCACACACGTGTATACACTGCACATGACGGCTCTTACCTTGTGATATAAGAGGCTGGTGCTCCTCCATTACATGTCACTGCACACACGTGTATACACTGCACATGACGGCTCTTACCCTGTGATATAAGAGGCTGGTGCTCCTCCATTACATGTCACTGCACACACGTGTATACACTGCACATGACGGCTCTTACCCTGTGATATAAGAGGCTGGTGCTCCTCCATTACATGTCACTGCACACACGTGTATACACTGCACATGACGGCTCTTACCCTGTGATATAAGAGGCTGGTGCTCCTCCATTACATGTCACTGCACACACGTGTATACACTGCACATGACGGCTCTTACCCTGTGATATAAGAGGCTGGTGCTCCTCCATTACATGTCACTGCACACACGTGTATACACTGCACATGACGGCTCTTACCTTGTGATATAAGAGGCTGGTGCTCCTCCATTACATGTCACTGCACACACGTGTATACACTGCACATGACGGCTCTTACCCTGTGATATAAGAGGCTGGTGCTCCTCCATTACATGTCACTGCACACACGTGTATACACTGCACATGACGGCTCTTACCCTGTGATATAAGAGGCTGGTGCTCCTCCATTACATGTCACTGCACACACCTGTATACACTGCACATGACGGCTCTTACCCTGTGATATAAGAGGCTGGTGCTCCTCCATTACATGTCACTGCACACACGTGTATACACTGCACATGACGGCTCTTACCCTGTGATATAAGAGGCTGGTGCTCCTCCATTACATGTCACTGCACACACGTGTATACACTGCACATGACGGCTCTTACCCTGTGATATAAGAGGCTGGTGCTCCTCCATTACATGTCACTGCACACACGTGTATACACTGCACATGACGGCTCTTACCCTGTGATATAAGAGGCTGGTGTTCCTCCATTACATGTCACTGCACACACGTGTATACACTGCACATGACGGCTCTTACCCTGTGATATAAGAGGCTGGTGCTCCTCCATTACATGTCACTGCACACACGTGTATACACTGCACATGACGGGTCTTACCCTGTGATATAAGAGGCTGGTGCTCCTCCATTACATGTCACTGCACACACGTGTATACACTGCACATGACGGCTCTTACCTTGTGATATAAGAGGCTGGTGCTCCTCCATTACATGTCACTGCACACATGTGTATACACTGCACATGACGGCTCTTACCTTGTGATATAAGAGGCTGGTGCTCCTCCATTACATGTCACTGCACACGTGTATACACTGCACATGACGGCTCTTACCTTGTGATATAAGAGGCTGGTGCTCCTCCATTACATGTCACTGCACACACGTGTATACACTGCACATGACGGCTCTTACCCTGTGATATAAGAGGCTGGTGCTCCTCCATTACATGTCACTGCACACACGTGTATACACTGCACATGACGGCTCTTACCCTGTGATATAAGAGGCTGGTGCTCCTCCATTACATGTCACTGCACACACATGTATACACTGCACATGACGGCTCTTACCTTGTGATATAAGAGGCTGGTGCTCCTCCATTACATGTCACTGCACACACGTGTACACACTGCACATGACGGCTCTTACCCTGTGATATAAGAGGCTGGTGCTCCTCCATTACATGTCACTGCACACACGTGTATACACTGCACATGACGGCTCTTACCTTGTGATATAAGAGGCTGGTGCTCCTCCATTACATGTCACTGCACACACGTGTATACACTGCACATGACGGCTCTTACCCTGTGATATAAGAGGCTGGTGCTCCTCCATTACATGTCACTGCACACACGTGTATACACTGCACATGACGGCTCTTACCTTGTGATATAAGAGGCTGGTGCTCCTCCATTACATGTCACTGCACACACGTGTACACACTGCACATGACGGCTCTTACCCTGTGATATAAGAGGCTGGTGCTCCTCCATTACATGTCACTGCACACACGTGTATACACTGCACATGACGGCTCTTACCCTGTGATATAAGAGGCTGGTGCTCCTCCATTACATGTCACTGCACACACGTGTACACACTGCACATGACGGCTCTTACCTTGTGATATAAGAGGCTGGTGCTCCTCCATTACATGTCACTGCACACACGTGTATACACTGCACATGACGGCTCTTACCCTGTGATATAAGAGGCTGGGGCTCCTCCATCATGGCCTCCTTGTACAGATCCTTGTGTCCTTCTATATACTCCCACTCCTCCATGGAGAAATAGACAGTGACGTCCTGACACCTTATAGGAACCTGACAACACAATGACACCGTCATCACCCAGACCCTCCAGTGCTGTTACTGGAGAATTTCCCAGCATTCCCAGCAGTGTCACCTCTCCAGTCAGCAGCTCCATCATCTTGTGGGTGAGCTCTAGGATCTTCTGCTCATGTATCAGGGGGTGAGGGGAGGCTCTGTGATGGGGTGAGGGTCCTGCTCCGCCCTCCTGACTCCTGGAGATGGATGATGGGAGTCACACAGTCCCCCGATGTCTTCTTCACTATTGTGTACTCCTGTGGATGGAGAGAGACACTTAGGGAATAAACCCTTCAGGGGCCATGTGCTCTCCTCCGGCCTCTCCTCCTGGTACAACGTGCCTACTTACCTCCTCATGGCTCCTACATGACTATTGGTCACTGGTCACATGACACATCACTCACCATACTGGGGGCTGATCTTCAGGTTCTCCGTCACTTGGAAGGTCTGGGGGCCGTTCTCCAGGACCCTGGACTCTTCCTATCACTTCCTATGATGGATTCGCCTCCCCGATGTCTGACTTGTTACAGAATACAATACAGAGGAGAGAAATCTAGAGAAGTTTACCTCTCCGCTCAGCAGGGAGATGATCTCCAAGGTGAGGTCTAATATCCTTCTGCTGATCTCCTTCCTGTCCATCCTCGGGGGTCATTCAGGAGAAGAGGAGAGAACTGGAGGAGCTGGAGGCTTCTAGTACTGCAGGCGCCTTTATGAGAAGAGGAGAGGAAATCATCCAGGGGACAAGACCCGATGTCACCTCCAGAACCGCACTTCCTGAGCCTGGAGGGGCCCTCACCACATGGATTCCAGGGGCCCCAATATGGAGATCTCTGGTGGCTCCACAGGAGATAAGTGTCTGATAGATGCAGGTCCCACCTCTGGGCTGTGCTCAGCTGTGTCCAGAACTCCTAGAGAAGAGACTGGAGAGAGCTGAGCTCAGGCCGGGCCCCGCTCCATTCATTCTCCTCCTGGAGGCAGGGGCCCCTCACCAGGACAGTCAGGGGCCAGCGAATGATGACAACCCCCACCATCCCCACTACTCCCCCCATCATACTAAGCTGAGGAGTGGAGAAGGACTCCTTGTGTGTAATGGAGGAGAATCTCCAGAGGTGACATGTCTGAGCTCTCCACCACACTGTCTCCTCACAGCTCATCTTACCTGCAGGCTGGAGGAATGGCTGATACCAGAGAGAACAAGAGCCCTGACTACCGACCAGGACCTGCCCAGTATCTGCTGCACTGCCAGAGCTGTAGGACCTGGGGTGACGTCACCGTCATGTGATCAGTGCAGGGGGCGGGGCTCAGCAAAGGAGAGGATAAGAGGTGGTGAAGGACCTGGGGTGATGTCACTGTCATGTGATCAGTGCAGGGGGCGGGGTTCAGCAGTGGGAAGAGGAGGTGGGGAAGGAACAGTGATGATGTCACCATCATGTGATCATTGCAGGGGGCGGGGCTCAGCAGTGGAGAGGAGAAAGGTGGGGAAGAACCACAGGTGATCATTATAGAGGGCGGTGCTCAGAAGTGGGAAGAGAACACCAGCCCTGACTACAGACCAGGGTAGATGCTAGAATGTAGTTGTTAGAAGGAGGTCTGTGACGTAACTGGTCACATGCTCCTGAAATTGTCAGATGACCAAATGTGGGAAGTGCTGAAAAACAAGGACTGCAGCAGCTTGTGGAAGGAGGAGGGGCTGTGTGTGGAAGGAGGAGGATCTGTGTGTGGAAGGAGGAGGGGCTGTGTGTGGAAGGAGGAGGATCTGTGTGTGGAAGGAGGAGGGGCTGTGTGTGGAAGGAGGAGGGGCTGTGTGTGGAAGGAGGAGGGTCTGTGTGTGGAAGGAGGCGGGGCTGTGTGTTGCAGCCCAGTCAGGGAGGATGTGCTGCAGTCAGTACACAGAGCTTCATGGCAGCAGCATATGGAGCTCCGATATGAGAGGGCAGGTGGAGCAGTCAGGGGCAGTCAGGTTCATGGAGTGCAGGTGTATCTGGGGGTGGAGAGGAATCTGATGCTATTTCAGGGGTTTACAGTACAGATCTGGGTGTATTCTAGGGAGCATGAGGCTGCAGATCTGTGTATGGGGGGGGTCTTATGGGGTGTAATCTGTGAGGAGGGGGGACATAAAGGTGCAGATTAGAGATGAGCGAACTTTAAAAATAGTTTGGCGTTCTGGTTGTGGTAATCGCCGCATCCCGTTATGGATTCCACTACAGCGGACTATCCCGGCATATGGAATCCATAAGGGGCGGGTTCCACGAACCCGAACTGTTGAAAAGCTGAAGGACCTGGGGTGACGTCACCGTCATGTGATCAGTGCAGGGGGCTGGATTTGATCCCGTGCTGATCCACGCCCCCTGCACTGATCACATGACGGTGACGTCACCCCAGGTCCTTCGGCTGTTCAACAGTTCGAGTTGGTGGCAGCCGCCCCTTATGGATTCCATATGCCGCTATAGTGGAATCCATAACGGGATGCGCGACTTACCACAACCCGAACACCGGACTTTTTTTTAATGTTCGCTCATCTCTAATGACAATAAATCATATTTTATATTAAATAGAGTGTGGATTTGTGGGGTTTGTAATGTAAATGAAGCAGCACTCTCATGGAGCACTGCCGCTAATTCAAACAGCTGATTACCAGGGGTGCCAGGAGTTGGACCCCTGTCCATTTTATATTGATGACCTATCCTTAGAATAGGTCATCAATATTAAAAGCCTGGACAACCCCTTTAACCCTGTTACCCATTATGTGCACAAAGTATCAGTTTGGTATTCAGTAAAGTCATTCTTTAATTGGAATCTAAATCAAAGTCTAAATTCTGGAATTGTGATCATATCCTTAGTCATCTGTGATTTCTCTCATGAGTAACAAGATCAGATTTTTGCGTAAAACATTGATCACATTCTGAACATGAATATGGCTTCTCTCCTGTGTGTGTTCTCTGATGTGTAAAAAGATTTGATTTCACTGTAAAACATTTCCCACATTCTGAACATGAATATGGCTTCTCTCCTGTGTGACATCTCTTATGTGTAACAAGACTTACTTTCTGGTTAAAACATTTCCCACATTCTGAACATTTATATGGTTTGTCTCCTCTGTGACATCGCTGATGTTGAACAAGAATTGATTTCCGTGTGAAACTTTTCTCACATTCTGAACATGAATATGGTTTCTCTCCTGTGTGATTTCTCTCATGTATAACAAGATGTGATTTGTGTCTAAAACATTTCCCACATTCTAAACATGTATATGCTTTCTCTCCTTTGTGACGTCTTCGGTCTGTAGAAAGTCCTGAGCTGTTTGTGGATTCTTTACCACAATGAAACCTTTTAATCCTTTCCGGACTTGTACTTGCGGTAACAATCAGTGATTGGTCAGGAGAAGGTTCCTCAGTATTAGGAGGATTATATGACAGATTTGTACTGTGAAGTCCTGGATGTACATTAAGGGGAGTGAGGTTTTCTCCTGAAGAGCGCTGCAGGATATCTTCATCTGGTGGTAACATGACATTTTCACATTTCTTACTGGGATTTTCTGTTAAGACAAAAATGGAAATTTGTTTTCAAGTTTTTCTTTCCAAACTACAGAGTAGAGAAACTTATAACATTCCAATTAGGATGGGAGTTGATCCAGCAGGAAGGAGAAGTGTTCATTCATTTGGAATCCATTCCTGAATTTGGCCAAAAACACTGCCCTTGCAGGGGTGTGGAAATTAAAAAAAAAACTACTTGTCGAAGGACTAAAGCGGGGCTCGATCTACTTGTCCCTCATAACAATCTACTTGTCCTGATACAAAAAATAGTTTTAAATAATGGAGATGTGACATGGAGGCGGGAGATGTGACAGGAAGGGGGCGCGGGGATGTGACATGAGGGGGACGGGAGATGTGACATGGGGGCGGGCGAGAGATGTGACATGGGGGCGGGCGAGAGATGTGACATTTCTCTCCCCCATGACACATTTCTCTGAATCCCACCCCCATGTCACATTTCTCTCCCTCCCCATGTCACATTTTCTCTCCCCTCCCCATGTCACATTTTCTCTCCCCTCCCCATGTCACATTTTCTCTCCCCTCCCCATGTCACATTTTCTCTCCACCTCCCCATGTCACATTTTCTCTCCCCTCCCCCATGTCACATTTTCTCTCCCCTCCCCATGTCATATTTTCTCTCCCCCTCCATGTCACATTTTCTCTCCCCTCCCCCATGTCACATTTTCTCTCCCCCTCCATGTCACATTTTCTCTCCCTCCCCCATGTCACATTTTCTCTCCCCTCCATGTCACATTTTCTCTCCCCTCCCCCATGTCACATTTTCTCTCCCCTCCCCCATGTCACATTTTCTCTCCCCCCTCCATGTCACATTTTCTCTCCCCCTCCCCCATGTCACATTTTCTCTCCCCCCTCCATGTCACATTTCACCCCTCTCCCTACCCCCTCTATTAATGTGTAAAAACCATTATACTCACCTGATCCCGTCTGCAGCCAATCCCCTTCTCCTCTATATAATCCTGGTATTTTAGGCTCCCGACAAGTTGTTTGAGGACCTGGGAAAACTCAGCCAATCAGTGGCCGCAGCTGTGTCATGTGTCAGGCCAGGGATTGGCTAAGCAGGAAATCCCTAGCCTGACATGTGATACAGCTTCAGCCACTGATTGGCTGAGTGTTCCCAGGTCCTCAAACAACTTGTCGGGAGCGCAAGATATTATGATCAGAGGGGAACAGCAGCGGCCGGCCGGAGGCGCGCAAGTGATGTATTTAAATTTTTCCTCCCCCTCCCTTGGCCCGGCGTCTCTGCGCCCTAAGGCAGCCGCGGTCAGCCCTGCGACTTGCCCGAAGCAGGGCTAAGCTACAGAACAAACTACCTGCCCGGCGCCCGGAACTGCATGTCCCGGGCGTCGGGCGATACAATTTCCACACCCTTGCCTTGTGATCCCGGCCTTACAAAGCTTCTAGAACTTCCTGACAAAGTCCAGGATTCTGGTTTACACCGGGTCATGACTTTTATTACATACAGTAAATAATGACTTAACAAAACTACAAAATGTGAAAAGCTGGACCATGTCTGGAAACAAGCCCTGCTCTCTGCCAACACATTTTACCTCTCAACAGCAACTAGACATCATTTCAATAAAACAAGGAGCATCATGGTTGGAGCTGGTGAAGGGGGGCCTAATGGTTTGGAGCTGTTGGGGGACGACGACGACATCATGGTTGGAGCTGTTGGGGGGGGGGGGACATCATGGTTGGAGCTGTTGGGGGGGGGGCATCATGGTTTGAGCTGTTGGAGGGGGGGGGGGACACATCATAGTTTGGAGCTGCTTTGCTGCCTCATGGTCTGGACACCCTGCAGCCATTGGGAAAACAACTGGACAGATTTACTAATCCTGTTTAAAACGCACAGAGTAAATCTAGAGATGCTCCACATTTATCCCAGGAGCTTGGGCTGGAGGACAGATCTGCTGCACAGCTACACAAGTCTGTCTACCTCTATACCACTTAGTGGTTGGCTCTTCTGTCACAATGGAGCATCGTAAGCCCCGCCCCTGCAGAACTTGCCTGTTGTTTCTATATGTGGAACCTTAAAATCCCCCCTTTTTGGACAGATTATAAGAGCAGCACAGATCAGTCACTGGTTATCTACGAGCGAGTTCACACACAGCAGATCAGCTGCAGACATTTCTGTGACTGTCCTGCTACCCTGAATGTGGCTTGTAATAATCCATGCACCTGCTGCAGAAACAACCCAATACATGGAAATCTCTACAATAAATGTGCCGTGTGTGAACACAGTCTAATGCAGCTAGAACATTCTGGGACCTGCAATTATTGCTAGAAGTCACACGTTCAGTCTGAAGGGGATGAGAAGATAATCGCTTAAGTGATGGACGACACGATCACATTTAGCAATTTAAAGCCGATGCAATGACGGCTCTTACCCTGTGATATAAGAGGCTGGTGCTCCTCCATTACATGTCACTGCACACACGTGTATACACTGCACATGACGGCTCTTACCCTGTGATATAAGAGGCTGGTGCTCCTCCATTACATGTCACTGCACACACGTGTATACACTGCACATGACGGCTCTTACCCTGTGATATAAGAGGCTGGTGCTCCTCCATTACATGTCACTGCACACACGTGTATACACTGCACATGACGGCTCTTACCCTGTGATATAAGAGGCTGGTGCTCCTCCATTACATGTCACTGCACACACGTGTACACACTGCACATGACGGCTCTTACCCTGTGATATAAGAGGCTGGTGCTCCTCCATTACATGTCACTGCACACACGTGTATACACTGCACATGACGGGTCTTACCCTGTGATATAAGAGGCTGGTGCTCCTCCATTACATGTCACTGCACACACATGTATACACTGCACATGACGGCTCTTACCCTGTGATATAAGAGGCTGGTGCTTCTCCATTACATGTCACTGCACACACGTGTATACACTGCACATGACGGCTCTTACCCTGTGATATAAGAGGCTGGTGATCCTCCATTACATGTCACTGCACACACGTGTATACACTGCACATGGCAGCTCTTACCCTGTGATATAAGAGGCTGGTGCTCCTCCATTACATGTCACTGCACACACGTGTACACACTGCACATGACGAGTCTTACCTTGTGATATAAGAGGCTGGTGCTCCTCCATTACATGTCACTGCACACACGTGTATACACTGCACATGACGGGTCTTACCCTGTGATATAAGAGGCTGGTGCTCCTCCATTACATGTCACTGCACACACATGTATACACTGCACATGACGGCTCTTACCCTGTGATATAAGAGGCTGGTGCTTCTCCATTACATGTCACTGCACACACGTGTATACACTGCACATGACGGCTCTTACCCTGTGATATAAGAGGCTGGTGCTCCTCCATTACATGTCACTGCACACACGTGTATACACTGCACATGACGGCTCTTACCTTGTGATATAAGAGGCTGGTGCTCCTCCATTACATGTCACTGCACACACGTGTACACACTGCACATGACGGCTCTTACCCTGTGATATAAGAGGCTGGTGCTCCTCCATTACATGTCACTGCACACACGTGTATACACTGCACATGACGGCTCTTACCTTGTGATATAAGAGGCTGGTGCCATTGCATGTCACTGCACACACTAGTGTTGGGCACGAATATTCGAATCGCGAATTTCAATCTCGAATATTGCGAATATTCGTGAATATTTAGAATATAGTGATATATATTCGTATTTTCGAATATTCTAAGTTTTTTTTTATCAGTAACCTCCCTTTTTGCTTCTGGGCCAATGAGAAGGCTGCGATGTCTTTGTCTGAGCTTAGCAACATCCCTAGCAACCAATAGGAAAGTTGCCGACCCCTTACTATATAAGAACCTCTCCAGCAGCCGTTTTCTACAGTTTATTACAGTTCTGAGAGAGACAGCAGTGTCATTGCTGTGCTCTGTGTTTTCCTGTGTCACATTACATTAGATAGTTAGTGAGAGATAGTCAGTGTAGGTTAGATAGTGATATAGTGTAGCTGAGGTTCTGCTGTCCATACATACATGCTACAGACATAGTGCTGTGATGTCACAAGTTCACAACAATATTGAGTGCACCAATCACTAATATGTAGTCAGACCTGCTAAAATGTGAAGTTACATGCATTGCGCCAAAATATGCGCATCATTAGTTGCCGATTTGCACAATCGTGAATATATTGGAGCAATCTATCTGCGCTCAATCTATCTGAGCTCAGGCCGGGCCCCGCTCCATTCATTCTCCTCCTGGAGGCAGGGGCCCCTCACCAGGACAGTCAGGGGCCAGCGAATGATGACAACCCCCACTATCCCCACTACTCCTCCCCCCATCATACTAAGCTGAGGAGCGGAGAAGGACTCCTTGTGTGTAATGGAGGAGAATCTCCAGAGGTGACATGTCTGAGCTCTCCACCACACTGTCTCCTCACAGCTCATCTTACCTGCAGGCTGGAGGAATGGCTGATACCAGAGAGAACAAGAGCCCTGACTACCGACCAGGACCTGCCCAGTATCTGCTGCACTGCCAGGGCTGAAGGACCTGGGGTGACGTCACCATCATGTGATCAATGCAGGGGGCGGGGCTCAGCAGTGGAGAGGAGAGGAGGTGGTGAAGGACCTGGGGGTGATGTCACTGTCATGTGATCAGTGCAGGGGGCGGGGCTCAGCAGAGGAGAGGAGGTGGTGAAGGACCTGGGGTGATGTCACCGTCATGTGATCAGTGCAGGGGGTGGAGCTCGGCAGTGGAGAGGAGAATAGGTGGTGAAGTACCTGGGGTGATGTGATCAGTGCAGGTGGTGGAGCTCTGCAGTGGAGAGGATGAGAGGATTGTAATGATTGTCTTGTGACATCAGGAGGCGGAGCTTTGCATGGAGAAGCAATGAATCTAGTGGTTTTTCTCTTTCTATAGAGCCAAAACAATGCTGGGAGTTTTAGTTCTCTCCTCTGATATCCTATAATAACACACTGGATATGCTGGGACTTGTAGTTCTCTACTGTTATATCCTCTAATGCTGGAAACTCAGTCGACTTAGATTTCAGTCGACTTCTGGGACATGTACTTCAGTTTCGAGAGGAGAATGTTGTCCTTCCTGGTGCTGAACTCAAACCCAAGACAAAGTCTTCTGTGCATATTTGAGTTCAGGGGCGGCAGGATGGTTGGAAGCTTCGATACACTGATGACAGAGGTCACCCGCTCCTCTTATGTAGACGACCTCCAACACCGAGATCAGAGACCTTGTGCCGTCAGATTACAATGCTATGTGGAGATTTCTGGCCTTTTCAGTAGAAGACATTGCGGAGATTGATCACGATGGTATGTAACGTCAGGTCTCATCGAGTCTGCAGCAGCATCAGATGCCCCAAAGAGGTGCTCAGCTCACTAGGAACTAGTGGAGATACAGCATAGTCAGCCAATCACAGCAAAGTTCTCACGGTCATGTGAGCCAATCAGAAAAAAGTTCCCAGGCAATTAAGGTTAATTGCCTTGTTAACTAATATGAAACTTTGTTCTGACAACCTGTCATCACCAATTAACCACCCAGCCTCAAATGGAACCTGGGGAGGGCATGTGACTTGTGGAACCAATAAAAACACAGGATCAGCCAGAAAAGAAAAATGGCAGTCCAATTTTGTTGGTGAGCAGGGATGCTGTTCCTTTTTTTTTTTTTTTTATTGACCCTGGGTGTCCTGGAGTGTCCCCCTGTTAAGAATTAATATACAGTATAAGCATGATCCTATCAAGATTCATGAATGTAAAGGTGAAAGCCATTTATCTAATGTTAATGCAGCATCGGGTTAGCTTGCTACTCTCCATCTGAATTCTGTCATTTCACTAGTCCTGAAAGCAGCACTGCAGCCAATAGAATGTAACACAGTGGTGACTTGCAAAGACTGGCAATAGCTCTACAGGCCGACGCCACTAATGGAAAGGTCTGTGCTCAGCTATATGATGGTGACATCATATAAACTCCAATTTTCATTACATACACACTCTCAGGATGCTTATGAAAAGAAGTAGTTGCATCAGAAGTTGAGGACCTGCTTTCATGATGTGAATGGAGGAGCTTTAACGCTTTGTGGTGGAATGGGTCTATTCCAAAAGAGAAGATTGTGCCCTTGCTATCATTTGGGCCTATATAACATTACTTAGTATTACAGCGGTATTTAACCCTTTGGTGTAGTAGAGCACTATAGAAGGTTTTGAATACTGTAATTTCACCCTTTTTTAACCTTTTGTGATATGGGTACATCTAAAGTATTGCATGTCAGTTTAACCTTTAGTTGGGTCGCGGACCAACACAAAATTATTTAATGCTTTTCCTCTGACGTAGACATTTGTTGGATTCTGGACCTGTTTAAAGGGAACCTTTCATCAACTTTATGCTGTCCATACTAATGGCCACATAAAGTAGAGACAGGTGAGTTGATTTCAGTGTTCTGTCATTTAAAAGTTAAAAGTAAGTGGTTGCCGAGAACCAACATCATAATCATTGCAGACTGGGCCTGGAAAAGAGTCACGGCCACCTGAGAAGAGTCAAGGTTACTGTGGGAGATGGAGATCAGTGCATTGAATGGAGCTTACAGGGTTAAATAGAAAAAAGTTATACGAAGCTAAAAACAAGGTCTTAAAGTCCCTTTATGTGTGTGATAGCACAGTTCCCACCAATCTCTTTAAGGGAATACTCACAATTAAAGGAACACCTAAGCAAATTTAATCTAGGGACATCCTCTCCATTAAAACCTGAAGGACTAACTAAAATTATCACAGATAAACGCCCAATCCCACATTGCATCTCAGTAATGTACTCCCTATTACGTGAAGATAGAACGCACCCAGCATACCTAGACGGCTGGGCTAAAGAGTTAGGAAAATCCTTTAACGAGAGGGAGAAGCAAATTATCCTGACCTCTGCAATTCCTAAAATTACCTCGGTTAGGTTGCAAGAGGTACACTATAAGTTACTCACGAGGTGGTATCGCACGCCAGTATTATTAAATCGAATCAACAGTAATATTTCTCCAGATTGTTGGAGATGTGGGACTCAGAAGGGTTCTCTTTCGCACATTTGGGTTTCTTGCTCTAAAATCACCCCAACTTGGGATAAATTTAGCCACATATTATCTGAGATTTATGGTTTTCCTGTCAAACTGACGGAAGAAATGATATTGTTGGGACTGTATACCCAAGACTCACGTTTACTTAATGACAAACTATTTCCCTTCCTGCTAACGACCTTCAAAGCTCTGATTCCAAAACATTGGATGAGCGATTATATACCGACAATCAATGATTGGCTATCAGAAATAAATTTAGCTAGCAGTTTTGAAAGTCTTAAATGGTCTACTCTAGGGAAACATAAAAAATATTTGGAGATTTGGTCAAAGTGGACTGATTTTATACAATCGGACAAGATAGTGAAATATCTAGATACATGAGTGACATTATTCTTCTGGATAAGGAATAGAAATAGGCATTAACATGTGACATAGTACCAATTTGTCTCTGTTAATTTTTTCAACAGTTTGTTTATTTCCTATGTCCCACTATCCTCCCCATCCTTCCCCCCACCCCCTTCCCCCCCTTATGCCCCCCCCATCTACCCTTATACGACGGGTTTATTTCTACTTGCATGGATTCCTCACCATGAGAAGGTAATATGTGAAGGTTTTCTGGCACTACTTAATTTCTATTGTAGCAGAATGCTCATAGATAATTTGATCCTTTTCAATGACAAAAAAAGGACTCTGATATTAACAGAAGAAGATAACAATCTATGGACTCTTGTCTTCTAAAAAGATTCGATGCGACGCTTTATAAAGGTTGGCACTATACCTTAGACTGTGAACCTGTCTGTATGTAATACAGTTCTTGATGTTATTAATGTGATTATACTTGCTATAACTAAATAAACTTAAATTTACAAGAATATTATAGGCAACTTTCCTATTGGGTTGGCTTGCTAGAATTCGCAGATATGTAGAATACGGTGTGATATATATTGGTAAAAACGAATATTCGGTGTTTTCTTTTTTTATCTGAACCCATTAGCAAATGTAATGGGTTCAGATGGAAAAAAAAAGACGAATATTCGTTTTTAAGAATATATATCACACTATATTCTAAATATTCGTGAATTCTAGCAAGCCAACCCAATAGGAAAGTTGCCTATAACCCGCCTTTACTCGATTAGCGCGCATATTGCATTGCCGATTTTTCGCAATCAAGAGAATAATCTTGAATACGAATACTTGCGAATCTATGGCGAATATTCTACCACATATTCGCAAAATATCGCAAATTCAAATATTGCCCCTGCCGCTCATCACTATTGATAAAGAGGCATGTGAGAAAAGGACTAGATCCAAGATTCGATGGTCCGTTTGACCGATGGTACTGTTGACCACCCACACCGCTGTAAAGGTTGAAGGAAAACCCAACTGGATACACGCTTCTCACTGCAAGAAAGTCTTGGAACCACAGGATGAAGGTCCTCCTGCTGACAGTGGCTCTAACCCTGTGCGTGTCAGCAGTGTTTTGTCCACTGACAGTGTGTTGGTGTAGATCCTGTAAAGAGTAGAAATCTGGCCTGCAACAATTGAGGGTCCTGAAAAGGGACCAAAACTGGCAGAAGGTGTCCGACTGGCCAAATTGATAACTCAGTTGTTTAATAGTACGGTGGTTGCAGTCCCAGAAGATATATTCCTGGTCTGTGGGCAGAAGTGATACAAGTGGTTGCCCAGAAATGTCACTGGTTTATGTACAATTGCCCGGCTTACTCCTGCAACCTTTATAATACCCCATTCCGACATCGATATAAGCGCTGTACCTAAACATACTCTGTATTGAAGGGCCAAGGACAATACACCCAGACCAAATGGTGAACCTCACGTAGTAGAGATGAGCATCTCCAATAAGTTTTTCAGTACCTTGTCCTCGTACCCCATGGTAATTCAGATGTGGGACAAGCTAGTGGTGGCAAGTGATTATTTGGATGATCAGATATGAGAGGTGTAAAGACTCATGAACACCTCTAACATTGTCCAGAACCAGATAATCATTGTCACCAATCAACACACCGTGGTTTTAGACGACCTGACAGCAAAGGAAGGAGGTAAGTGTCAGGTTGTAGGACTTGCTTGTTGTTTAACAAATAAAGGGACCTAACCTAGGTAAGGGTGACTATATAACACCTACAATGCCTAAAAGGCTTAACCCTATCTGGATCCAGGTATATTATGGGGATTAAGACTTGACTTTTATGAATTTCTAATAATAAAATGGCTATGAGCCAAGACAGTTAAAAACTATCCTGTCACCGAAAAGCACTGAAGTCCTCGATATGCTGGAAAATAGAGATGTGCACAACCTCTAAATCACTACTAGCCGTCTGTGCTAGCGTAAGTGTGAGGCCAGTGGAGATTCACTCTGAGACATGGTGCATGGATGAGCTAGGGGAGTGAGCCACCTGCGGTTTGATCACAGCCATTTTATTTTTAGATATTAATAAAAGTCCAGTCTTAAGGACCTGCTTGTTGCCATTATAAAGATACTAACCTACAGGTAAAAGCTGGAATAGAAAAGGTGAAAGCCATGAGAGACAAATGGTTAGAGGAAAATAGTGCAGACAAAGACTCATTGTGGTGGGGCACCTTTTCCTTCCTCAACCCTGCCAACTGGTTCAAAACTTTGGGAGGGTGGTTCATGGGTATTCTTCAAACGATTGTCCAAGTCACCATAGTTATCCTTATAGCTTATGTATTGCTTAGGCTACTGTTTATGTGCACAAAGTATGTACCAAGAGAAGAGATTATAGAGACTATTGAGAAAATCTTCTGTCCTTTGCCAACTGCAGAACTGAAGATATCTCAAAATGGGGGATTTGTGGGAGATGGAGGTCAGTGTATTGAATGGAGCTTACAGGGTTAAATAGAAAAAGGTTATATGAAGCTAAAAACAAGATCATAAAGTCACTTTCTGTGTGTGATAGCACCCCCCCCCCCCTCCCCACAGTTTCCTCTTTAGCAGAGGTATCAGTCTGAGTCTCAGGAGGTGCGGGGGAGAAAAGAGAGGAACGGAAACATACGCATGGTCTTATAATCTATATCTTATAACCGCAAATGTCATGTTCGTCTTGTGATGGTCTTTTTTTTTCTTTGGTTTGAAACCTATATATTGTAAGCTTGTCTTTAAATAAAGAAATCTGATTCAGCTACATCCAATGTCTGTGTCAGTTTCCCGAGCGCTCGTATCCCTTTAATTTGGATTCCAACAATTATAGGATAAAGGGCTATTATTTCCCTAACAGTTACTCATAAATTCCTGCTCTCCCTGCCCACCTGCTGATGACTGACCGGCTTCTACCTAGTTTTCTCCCTTTTTCTCTAGGAGAGAACTGTCAATCCTCAGCAGATAGGTGAGAGAGCAGGCGATTATAATAACCAGGACGCTTTTCAAGTAGATTTGACTCTTTTCAAGGCCTAGGCTGCAATGATTATGATGCTGGTTCTCAGCAACCACTGACTTTTAGCTCATGAGTGACACACCGCTGAAATCAGCATTTCTGTCACTATTTTATGTTGTCCTGAGTAAGGTCAGCATAAAGTTGATGACAGGTTCCCTTTAAGGGGGTTATCTGAGCGTAGAAATTGGTTGCACTTTAGCATATTGTCTCATGCAGTTCTCGTTGGCTTTCTTCAGTCAGCCATTATAGTCAATGGTTGACCATGCAGCCAAGCAGGGCAGCAAATGCCAACACCACTGTGTTCTAGCAATGAGCAGGGGTCACATTGGTCATGCTCCCATCGGTTGAACATGGAGATATATCCCAGATAAGTACCAACCAGTATCTATGCTACAACTGCCACTTTAACTACATTTATTTATATATATATATTTTTGCACTTCAGTATATTAGCATCTACACCTATTAGTTTGAATAATAGCCATATATTTAATTAGAAATTTTTACTATCATTTTTAAAGGATTCGGTTTATATATTAATTCCCAATAGGATCACTTATTTTTTATAGAATCATGTCTACATACGGACAATTGATATAGTATGAACTATATATCTATAGATACTTTATACTTTTTATTTGATTTAATTTTAAATTTTCGTTCGGAATTGCTGAACGCCGGCCAGCGAAGCTCCAGCAGCGGGGGCTCCACATCCGACACCTCTGAGTAATAAGTGACGGAAGAACAATCCATGGAGGTGGACACAGACACCTCGTCCTCCCCGCACTGGACTGTGGCAGCAGAGCTTAGGATCTCCTCCACTTCAGTCTCAGACAGGAAGCCCGACACCCGCTCCAGGAAGACTCGCAGTGCCTCAGTGCCAGGCGCTGGGCCTCACTGTACAGGTCCAGGGGCATGGCGGGGCAGCCGTGTAGCATAAGCTCATCTATGACTGCCATGTAATTAGGACACCAGTATATCCAAAGAACTCCATTGTGACAATACCCTCTCATTCCATTCATCCTTGTCCAATAACATATCACAACCTCTAACCCCTAATTGGAGCAAAGGGAAAACCTTCTTGACACAGACACACATGTAGGGATGATGTATAACCCCTCAAATTCAATTTGTTGACTTTTACCTTTCTTGTTGTACCCCTGACCCTCATTATTATGCTTCCACACGAACAGGGAGCACTCATGAGTAGGAGTGGAGAAGATGTGGAGGCATGTATAGAGAAAGGTTGCGGAGCAGGATCGGGCATAGTGTAGTGTACAGTACAAGCAGGGATACCCGGAGGAGCCATGCTATAAAGATGCCGAAAGCGGGGACAAATACTACCATATGAAACTGCAGTTCCATGCGCCATCTGCTGTTTACTAACACAAGTTGCACCCTGAATTTTCTCACTACTCTTTTTACGCATTTCGTTAGCTAATGAAACAGGATATCGCTCTGAGCTCACGCGATTCTACTGTGATCGCTAGCACTGCTACATCTGTAACTACAAAAAGTTATAGGAGGTCACAATATGGCGTATATGCAAGAAAAACTATACATATGTGGTATCGCCATATTTGTACTGACCTGGAGAATGTCAGTAACAGGTCAGTTTTATCGTATAGGGAACACCGTAAAAACAAAACATAAAAATATTGCGTAATTGCGTTATTTTTACAATTTCACCCCACATGGAATTTTCTTCCATCTCCCCACTACATCGTTTGCAATATTAAATGGTGGAATTAGAAAATGCAACGTGTCCCGCAAAAAACAAGCGATGATACGGCTATGTAAATGGAGAAATAAAAAAAGTCCTGGAAAGGCGGGGAGAAAAAACTAAAAATGCGAAAAACCCTCCGGGGCTAAAAAGGTTAACTGTAAGTTTTAAAATATTAGTCATGAACAGAGTATATAACTTTCTAAACAGGATTTATCAGATTTTTATAGAAGCCGTTTTGTTAAGCTAATTAAGCTTTTTTATCTAAATATACAACCTGAAATGAAAACAATGTCTATGACCCAGTGATATATTGTTTCGTTATATTGTGGCCATATGGCTTCTCTCTTGTGTGACTTCACTAATGACCCCTAATTATAGCTTTGGAAACAAAAACATTTCTCTTATTCTGAATGCAGCTTCTCTCCTGTGTGATTCCTCTTATGTTTTAGAAGACTTGATTTATCTGAAAAACATTTCCCACATTCTGAACATGAATATGGTTTCTCTCCAGTGTGAATTCTCTCATGTGTAACAAGATGTGATTTCTGTGCAAAACATTTCCCACATTCTGAACATGAATATGGTTTCTCTCCTGTGTGAATTCTCTTATGTCTAAGAAGATTTGATTTCCATATGAAACATTTCCCACATTCTGAACACGAATATGGCTTCTCACCTGTGTGACTTCTCTCATGTGTAACAAGTTGTGGTTTATCTGTAAAACATTTCCCACATTCTGAACAGGAATATGGCTTCTCTCCTGTGTGAATTCTCTCATGTATAACAAGGTTTGATTTCCGTGTGAAACAATTCCCACATTCTGAACATGGATATGGCTTCTCTCCTGTGTGACTCCTCTCATGTCTAACAAGAAGTGATTTCAGTGTAAAACATTTCCCACATTCTGAACATGAATACATTTTCTCTCCTCTGTGACGTCTTTGGTGTGTAGAAAGTCCTGAGCTGTTTGTGGATTCTTTACCACAATGAAACCTTTTAATCCTTTTCTGACTTGTACTTGCAGTAACAATCTGTGATTGGTCAGGAGAAGGTTCCTCATAATTAGGAGGATTATATGACAGATCTGTTTTGTGAAGTCCTGGATGTACATTAAGGGTAATGAGGTTTTCTCCTGAAGAGCGCGGCAGGATATCTTCATCTGGTGGTAACATGACATTTTCACATGTATTACTGGGATTTTCTGTTAAGACAAAAATTAAAATTTGTTTTAAAGTTTTTTTTAAAATTTTGAAAAGCCGGACCATATGTGAAAACACATTTTGCCCTTCAACAGCAACTAGACATCATTTGAATAAAACAAGGAACATCATGGTTGGAGCTGGTGGGGGGCCTAATGGTTTGGATCTGATGGAGGGAACATCATGGGTGGGAGCTGTTGGGGGGGGGGGGGACATCATGGTTGGAGCTGTTGGGGGGGGGGGGCACCATGGTTTGGAGCTGCTTTGCTGCCTCGTGGTCTGGACACCCTGCAGCCATTGGGTGAACAACTGGGCAGATTTACTAATCCTGTTTAAAACGCACAGAGTAAATCTAGAGATGCTCCACATTTATCCCAGGAGCTTTGGCTGGAGGACAGATCTGCTGCACAGCTACACAAGTCTGTCTACCTCTATACCACTTAGTGGTTGGCTCTTCTGTCACAATGGAGCATCGTAAGCCCCGCCCCTGCAGAACTTGCCTGTTGTTTCTATATGTGAAACCTAAAAATCCCCCCTTTTTGGACAGATTATAAGAGCAGCACAGATCAGTCACTGGTTATCTACGAGCAAGTTCACACATAGCAGATCAGCTGCAGACATTTCTGTGACTGTCCTGCTACCCTGAATGTGGCTTGTAATAATCCATGCACCTGCTGCAGAAACAACCCAATATATGGACATTTCTACAATAAATGTGCCGTGTGTGAACACAGTCTAATGCAGCTAGAACATTCTGGGACCTGCAATTATTGCTAGAAGTCACAGGTTCAGTCTGAAGGGGATGAGAAGAGAATCGCTTAAGTGATGGACGACATGATCACATTTAGCAATTTAAAGCCGATGCAATGACGGCTCTTACCCTGTGATATAAGAGGCTGGTGCTCCTCCATTACATGTCACTGCACACACGTGTATACACTGCACATGACGGCTCTTACCCTGTGATATAAGAGGCTGGTGCTCCTCCATTACATGTCACTGCACACACGTGTATACACTGCACATGACGGCTCTTACCCTGTGATATAAGAGGCTGGTGCTCCTCCATTACATGTCACTGCACACACGTGTATACACTGCACATGACGGCTCTTACCCTGTGATATAAGAGGCTGGTGCTCCTCCATTACATGTCACTGCACACACGTGTATACACTGCACATGACGGCTCTTACCTTGTGATATAAGAGGCTGGTGCTCCTCCATTACATGTCACTGCACACACGTGTATACACTGCACATGACGGCTCTTACCCTGTGATATAAGAGGCTGGTGCTCCTCCATTACATGTCACTGCACACACGTGTATACACTGCACATGATGGCTCTTACCCTGTGATATAAGAGGCTGGTGCTCCTCCATTACATGTCACTGCACACACGTGTATACACTGCACATGACGGCTCTTACCTTGTGATATAAGAGGCTGGTGCTCCTCCATTACATGTCACTGCACACACGTGTATACACTGCACATGACGGATCTTACCTTGTGATATAAGAGGCTGGTGCTCCTCCATTACATGTCACTGCACACACGTGTATACACTGCACATGACGGCTCTTACCCTGTGATATAAGAGGCTGGTGCTCCTCCATTACATGTCACTGCACACACGTGTATACACTGCACATGACGGCTCTTACCTTGTGATATAAGAGGCTGGTGCTCCTCCATTACATGTCACTGCACACACGTGTATACACTGCACATGACGGCTCTTACCCTGTGATATAAGAGGCTGGTGCTCCTCCATTACATGTCACTGCACACACGTGTATACACTGCACATGACGGCTCTTACCCTGTGATATAAGAGGCTGGTGCTCCTCCATTACATGTCACTGCACACACGTGTATACACTGCACATGACGGCTCTTACCCTGTGATATAAGAGGCTGGTGCTCCTCCATTACATGTCACTGCACACACGTGTATACACTGCACATGACGGCTCTTACCCTGTGATATAAGAGGCTGGTGCTCCTCCATTACATGTCACTGCACACACGTGTATACACTGCACATGACGGCTCTTACCCTGTGATATAAGAGGCTGGTGCTCCTCCATTACATGTCACTGCACACACGTGTATACACTGCACATGACGGGTCTTACCTTGTGATATAAGAGGCTGGTGCTCCTCCATTACATGTCACTGCACACACGTGTATACACTGCACATGACGGCTCTTACCCTGTGATATAAGAGGCTGGTGCTCCTCCATTACATGTCACTGCACACACGTGTATACACTGCACATGACGGCTCTTACCCTGTGATATAAGAGGCTGGTGCTCCTCCATTACATGTCACTGCACACACGTGTATACACTGCACATGACGGCTCTTACCCTGTGATATAAGAGGCTGGTGCTCCTCCATTACATGTCACTGCACACACGTGTATACACTGCACATGACGGCTCTTACCTTGTGATATAAGAGGCTGGTGCTCCTCCATTACATGTCACTGCACACACGTGTACACACTGCACATGACGGCTCTTACCCTGTGATATAAGAGGCTGGTGCTCCTCCATTACATGTCACTGCACACACGTGTATACACTGCACATGACGGCTCTTACCTTGTGATATAAGAGGCTGGTGCTCCTCCATTACATGTCACTGCACACACGTGTATACACTGCACATGACGGCTCTTACCCTGTGATATAAGAGGCTGGTGCTCCTCCATTACATGTCACTGCACACACGTGAATACACTGCACATGACGGCTCTTACCCTGTTATATAAGAGGCTGGTGCTCCTCCATTACATGTCACTGCACACACGTGTATACACTGCACATGACGGCTCTTACTCTGTGATATAAGAGGCTGGTGCTCCTCCATCATGGCCTCCTTGTACAGGTCCTGGTGTCCTTCTATATACTCCCACTCCTCCATGGAGAAATAGACAGTGACGTCCTGACACCTTATAGGAACCTGACAACACAATGACACCGTCATCACCCAGACCCTCCAGTGCTGTTACTGGAGAATTTCCCAGCATTCCCAGCAGTGTCACCTCTCCAGTCAGCAGCTCCATCATCTTGTGGGTGAGCTCTAGGATCTTCTGCTCATGTATCAGGGGGTGAGGGGGAGGCTCTGTGATGGGGGGAGGGGTCCTGCTCCGCCCTCCTGACTCCTGGAGATGGATGATGGGAGTCACACAGTCCCCCGATGTCTTCTTCACTATTGTGTACTCCTGTGGATGGAGAGAGACACTTAGGGAATAAACCCTTCAGGGGCCACGTGCTCTCCTCCGGCCTCTCCTCCTGGTACAACGTGCCTACTTACCTCCTCATGGCCCCTACATGACTATAGGTCACTGGTCACATGACACATCACTCACCATACTGGGGGCTGATCTTCAGGTTCTCCGTCACTTGGAAGGTCTGGGGCCGTTCTCCAGGACCCTGGACTCTTCCTATCACTTCCTATGATGGATTCTCCTTCCCGATGTCTGACTTGTTACAGAATACAATACAGAGGAGAGAAATCTAGAGAAGTTTACCTCTCCGCTCAGCAGGGAGATGATCTCCAAGGTGAGGTCTAATATTCTTCTGCTGATCTCCTTCCTGTCCATCCTCGGGGGTCATTCAGGAGAAAAGGAGAGAACTGGAGGAGCTGGAGGCTTCTAGTACTGCAGGCGCCTTTATGAGGAGAGGAGAGGAAATCATCCAGGGGACAAGACCAGATGTCACCTCCAGAACCGCACGTCCTGAGCCTGGAGGGGCCCCCACCACATGGATTCCAGGGGCCCCAACATGGAGATCTCTGGTGGCCCCACAGGAGATAAGGAGATTTTTGTGAAACTCACCTGTAAAATCTTTTTCTCGTAGTTCCATTGGGGGACACAGACCATGGGTATAGCTTAGAGGTATTACTAGGAGGGACACTATACAAATAGAAGAAGCTCCTCCTCCTTGGGCTATACCCCCAGGCTCCAGCAGGAGAACTTCAGGCGTTGCCAAAGCAGTAGGAGAAGGAGAGCAAAAAACAATGGAACCAAACAGACCGTAAGCCATGAGGTCCAACTAAAAATAAACAGAAAGAAACAAATCCTCCCTTGCATACGCAGGAAGGGGTGGGAGCTGTGTCCCCCAATGGAACTACGAGAAAAAGATTTTACAGGTGAGTTTCACAAAAATCTCCTTTTCTCGGGCATTCCATTGGGGGACACAGACCATGGGACGTCCTAAAGCAGTCCATGGGGTGGGAAACACTCACAGCACCGCCAGGAACAACGTCCAGCAGTCAAAGCGGAAACCGCGGCCTGCAACACCTTACTCAGAAGGACCGCATCAGCCGACGCCAGCAAATGCCTCCAAGAGAACTCAGAGAAAGCAGCAAGCAAGGACGACCAGGAGGCCGCCATACATAGCTGCGAAGCCGAAGCACGGCTATGTCTTGCCCAGGAAGCGCCCACCGTCCCGGTGGAGTGAGCAGTAATCCTCGAGGGGAGAATCCCGCCACGAGCACGATACGCCGCAGCACTAGCTGAGCGAATCAAACCCGCCACAGTGACCTAGGAGCTGATAACCCCCTACGAGGCCCCACGGGAAACACAAAGAGGGAGTCAATACGGCTCGCAACCCCCAAATACATCTTGATGGGCCCAGACGACAGCCAGAGAAGGGAGAGCGGGGTTCTTGGGGTTTGCCGGCAAGGGACCAAAGGAAGGCAGGACAAGGTCCTCGAGGAGGTGGAAGGAAGAAACGACCCTGGGCAAAAGAAAGAAAGGCACCAGGCGAATCACCACCCGCCGTGGTGAAAGACCAGAAATAGCTCCTGGCAAGAGAGAGAGAGCAGCCAGCATCGACACCCGCCAGATGAAAGGAAAGGCCACCAGGAAAACCACCGTCAAGGTGAGCTCGGTCAGAGAAACCTCCCTCAGAGGTTCAAAGAAAGCTGACTGGAGGGCGGCACTAAATTGAGTCCCCAAGGTGGTAAGGAGGGAACATATGGAGGGACCGAATGCACCACCCCTGTCAGGCAGTTCCAACGGGGTCACGGAGGCAAGGGAGTTCCGTGGAAAAGACCGCCGGACGGAAAAGAGAGGTTTTAAGGAATGTAGAGACAGTACCCGGTCGAGACCCATCTGGGAAAACCAGGAAAACACACAGAGGCGGAAATTCCGATTTCGCACCGAAAAGGATCGATGCCTTCCAGGTGCGATAACAACTGTGGAAGAGGCCGGCGTCCCTGCCGCGACCATAGCCCACACCACAAGCTCAGAAAAAGATCCTCCTGGCAAGGAAGGTGGATACAACCGCCATCTTGGGCCACGTCTGGACAGTTCCAACGAAGGAAGATGTCAGTGAAAACCGTCGGCAGAAAAAAGACCTGTAGCCCCGTTTACAGGAGAGCGACTCCAAAGGGTCCGTCAGCCAGCTGTCCACAGCGAGGAGGAAGACCGCTGACAACACCGGAATCAGAGATTCCGCCAGCGCAGGATCAGGTTCACCTTCCGGCTTCCCCAACCGCACAGCGGAACCCACCGTGATGGAAAGGGGGGTCTGAGCCAAGTCCTCTGGTCCCCAGGCAAATGCAGTACCACAGAGCTGAGAGCACTCCTGGTAGCGCAAGCCACGGTCGTGGCAGGTCCGACAAAAACTCGGACTGGACGGACCACAAGTAGAGGAGTCCCGGAGGGACAGAATGGAAAGTCGCTCTTGGCTCCAAGAAATTCATCGGGGGGCAAAGACCGACCCCGATCAAGACCCTGAACCATGATGAGGTACCGGAAAAAATACACCTCCCCAGCCGGAGAGAGTGGACTTGGAGGAGAACTGCGGTGTCCAAGACCATTCCTAGGAAGGTCAGTCTGCGGGATAGTAGGAGAGAGTCACTCACCAACCGAAGAATCCCAGGACTGGACAGTGTGCCGTACGCTGTCCTTGCACGAGAAAGCGACGGAGCAGTCCTCAAAATATCGTCCAGGAAGACAGCAAAAGACGCCCCTGGAACGAAGGAGTGCCACAAGGGTCAAGCCAGTAGCAATCTGAAAGGCCACGGAAGCAAGCCATTTCCCTGGAGCGGAGGGACTCCAGCGAAACCTCCGCACTCGCGGAAGCTCAATTCACGAGACAGAGAGAGCAGGGACCTGCGTCACGCACCACTGGAAGAAAAAGTGGGCACCGGGGAACGAGCCTGCGACCATGTCAAAGGCAAGACGCTCAACCCCACAGCTAAGAAGCTGTATTTTGGGGATATGGCCCTCCGAGCTAGGAGGGAGGAAACGGTCATGAACAGATCCGAGGCCCGAAACCGATTTCACAGAATGCGAGATGGGAAAAAACGATCCATCCTAGAGCCCATGCTACCATGAGAGCGCTGCTCCCCCGTGGGAAAGGAGGGCAAGTGGCCCCCCCCATTGCGAGGGATGGAGGCACCTCATCAGGTTGAAGAGTCTGAGCAGGTGGGCGCCCGGAGGCTTGAGGCTTAAAGGACCGCCTCGTGCGGGAATCCAGGGGAACCTCCCTTAGAGGAGGCCGTTGGCGCCCTGGAAAGTGCTGACTGGTTACGTGGACCAGACGACCCACAAAGCTGACGCCTGGCTCTAAGCCGCGACAGATACACCCTCTCGGCACCAATTGCGGCAGAAAGAACCCGTTCAACTGGGCTCCAAAAAGCCCGGACCAATCAAAAAAGGGAAGGTACGCTAAAGAGTGTCGGTAGAAGAAGCATCTGCCTCCCAAACCGTCAACCAGAAGGCACAGCGTTGAATGACTCCCATGGAAGCCCCACAGAGAAAATAGGCCGCCTCAGGAGCAAAAGCAGGTCGCAGCAACGAACCCGGTAGTGGAAACATGGATTTTGAGAGAGAATCCAAACGTCTGCCCACAAAGTCCTGCAAAGAGGACCCGTCCAGGACAGGAAAGGCCGTGTATTTGACTATACGGCCACTGGCGGGTCCACCGCGGGAGGAGGCGTCTCCTATACTACAACGACCGACCCCTTCATACAGAAGGAAAGGGTAGCCAGCCGCTTGGTGACCGAAAACCCTCAATTAGGCTAATCCCAAGCAATAGATAACAGGGCAGCAAATTTCCGCATGGATGGGAAAGACTGCCGATTCCTGCCGTTCAAGGTGGAAAAAAGGAGGGAACTCCTAATTGGAAGTAGGAGAGACCCTGTAGCAGAGCAAAAGTGCTGCGGACAGCCGCCACCAAGTCAACCCCCATGGTGGAGAGCTTGGGAGGGTCAAGGTCCATGATAAACATAGAGACCGTCATTCCCCTACAGACCTGCGTTCCCGTGGTCGGGGAGAATCGTCCGGGAAGGCCCCTAGCCGGGGAGGGAAGACATCCGAGGAGGAATGTTGCCGCTCCCGCTGTCTTCTTGGGAATGAGCTACCCCCATGAATCATCGGGGGGAGATGTAGTGGAGACACCACATGGTTGGCAGCCGACCCCGATCATAAGGACATGGCCGCCCATGCTACTAAGGCCAGGTCCGCAGCCGCACTAGACTTGGCAGAGTCCCAAGTGTGCACTATTGCGGACAGTCGCCACCAAGTCAGCCACGACGGTGGAGCTCTTGGCTGGGGGTCAAGGTCCGTGATGTTGTAAAGACGGACAACTGACCTTTCGGGCTTGCGCTCCCGTGGATGGGGAGAGTCGCCCAGGTGTGTCTCTAGACGGGAAGGGCAACGGAGACATCCGAGGAGGAATGTCGCAGTTCCCGCTGCCCGCCAGTGAATGTGTGCGTCCCCCATGAGAGTCATTGGGGGGGAGATGGCACGGAGGACACCACAGGGCTGGTAGCCGACACCGTTCCATAAGACATGGCCACTCCGGGCCCCCCCCCCTACAGAGGGTAGGTCTGCAGTCGCATTGACATGGCAGAGACCCAGGCGGGTACCGTTGCAGGCAGCCGCCACCAAGACAGCCACGACGGTGGAGCTCTTGGCTGGGGGTCAAGGTACGTGATGTCGTAAAGACACGCAACTGTCCTTTCGGGCTTGCTCCCGTGGATGGGGAGAGTCGCCCAGGAGTGTCTCTGGACGGGAAGGGGAATGGAGACATCCGAGGAGGAATGTCGCCGTTCCCGCTGCCTGTTAGTGAATGTGTGCGTCCCCCATGAGAGTCATTGGGGGGAGATGGCACGGAGGACACCACAGGGCTGGTAGTCGACACCACTCCGGGCCCCCCCCCTACAGAGGGTAGGTCTGCAGTCACATTGACATGGCAGAGAACCAGGCGGGTACCGTTGCGGGCAGCCGCCACCAAATCAGCCACGACGGTGGAGATCTCGGCTGGGGGGGGTCGCGCACAGCGATGACGACAGAGACTGACAATTCCCCTCCGGACTTGCGCTCCCGAGGATGGGGAGAATCGTCCGGGAGTGCCTTTCGGGAGGGAGGGGAGACTGGGGCATCCGAGGAGGAATGCCGCCGTTCCTGCTGCCAATTTAGAGGTTGAGCGTCCCCTGTGAGAGTCATCAGGGGAGATGGCGCGGATGGCACCACAGGGTTGGTAGCCGACATTCGTCCCATAAAAGACATGGCCGCCTTGGCTACTGAGGCCAGGTCTGCGGCCGCACTAGTCCTGGCGGAGGCCAAACGGAAAACGTCGACTCTGCAGGGACCGAGGGGGCACCGGGCTGAAGCAGGAGAAGGAGCAGATTATGTCTAGGCCAGCGGCAGGGCATAAGACACAGGGTTAGGCAATTATGGCTGCAGCTCTGGGTGTGATTGGAGTAATAGGAGTTATAACAGAACAATCACTACTGGCCGAGACTGGAGCTCTGCCACAGTGACCTATATAATATAACAACAGCTATCACTGCAGGTGAGATGCTAAAGAATGAACCTGGTCTCTTACCAGGAAAGTCCTCCATAACCAACCCCTCCCCTAGCAGAGAGGAGCAGAGGGGAGCAGAGGAGCCGCACAGGAGAAGAAGATGCTGGACGGAGTACAGGCTCCGCCCCTCGTGACATCATAATGGCGCGAAAATAGCGCGCGCGCTTACCATACAGCGGCCCCCAATTGTGCCCCCTGCCCGGGAGGAGAAGGGTGCCCCGACAGGCAGGTAGGAGCGGCATAGGCAAGACTGCTGCTGAATAGTAGTGCCATTCTCCCAATAAAAGTGCCCTATTGATTCCCCCCAGACTAGCTCCTTCTTCAGCTTCACCCAGGCAGCCCACTAAAGTTGAGGAAGACAGAGGGAGGAGGGTGGTGGCGGGCAGGTCATACTTATCTGCGTCAGCCGTCTTCTCCCTCATAAGTCTGTACCAGCAGGGATCCACCTCTTCAGACGTCTGACTCCGCAGTGTGGGAGATGCAGTGCTCTGGATTGAGGGTGGCAGCAGGTGTCCCAATGGCTGGCGGGATGCGGTGCTACCAGGGAGCCCGGATCCTCTTTTCTTCTTTGGGGGAAGGCTGGAGGAGGCCAGGCAGCGTCTAAGGACGGCGGCAGTCACTCCACGGGGGACCAGGAAAGCGCAATGCTGACCTGCGTCCCCATCTGTAAGAAAAATAACAAACAGGAGTAGCAGTCTCATCCTCCTTCTACAGACACTAAGCAAAGACTGAAGTTCTCCTGCTGGAGCCTGGGGGTATAGCCCGAAGAGGAGGAGGAGCCTGGGGGTATAGCCCGAGGAGGAGGAGCTTCTTCTATTTGCATAGTGTCCCTCCTAGTAATACCTATAAGCTATACCCATGGTCTGTGTCCCCCAATGGAATGCCCGAGATAAGTGTCTGATAGATGCAGGTCCCACCTCTGGGCTGTGCTCAGCTGTGTCCAGAACTCCTAGAGAAGAGACTGGAGAGAGCTGAGCTCAGGCCGGGCCCCGCTCCATTCATTCTCCTCCTGGAGGCAGGGGCCCCTCACCAGGACAGTCAGGGGCCAGCGAATGATGACAACCCCCACTATCCCCTCTACTACTCCCCCATCATACTAAGCTGAGGAGCGGAGAAGGATTCCTTGTGTGTAATGGAGGAGAATCTCCAGAGGTGACATGTCTGAGCTCTCCACCACACTGTCTCCTCACAGCTCATCTTACCTGCAGGCTGGAGGAATGGCTGATACCAGAGAGAACAAGAGCCCTGACTACCGACCAGGACCTGCCCAGTATCTGCTGCACTGCCAGAGCTGAAGGACTTGCCCGGTATCTGCTGCACTGCCAGAGCTAAAGGACTTGCCCGGTATCTGCTGCACTGCCAGAGCTGAAGGACTTGCCCGGTATCTGCTGCACTGCCAGAGCTGAAGGACCTGCCCGGTATCTGCTGCACTGCCAGAGCTGAAGGACTTGCCCGGTATCTGCTGCACTGCCAGAGATGAAGGACTTGCCCGGTATCTGCTGCACTGCCAGAGCTGAAGGACTTGCCCGGTATCTGCTGCACTGCCAGAGCTGAAGGACTTGCCCAGTATCTGCTGCACTGCCAGAGCTGAAGGACTTGCCCAGTATCTGCTGCACTGCCAGAGCTGAAGGACTTGCCCGGTATCTGCTGCACTGCCAGAGCTAAAGGACTTGCCCGGTATCTGCTGCACTGCCAGAGCTGAAGGACTTGCCCGGTATCTGCTGCACTGCCAGAGCTGAAGGACTTGCCCGGTATCTGCTGCACTGCCAGAGCTGAAGGACTTGCCCGGTATCTGCTGCACTGCCAGAGCTAAAGGACTTGCCCGGTATCTGCTGCACTGCCAGAGCTGAAGGACTTGCCCGGTATCTGCTGCACTGCCAGAGCTGAAGGACTTGCCCAGTATCTGCTGCACTGCCAGAGCTGAAGGACTTGCCTAGTATCTGCTGCACTGCCAGAGCTGAAGGACTTGCCCGGTATCTGCTGCACTGCCAGAGCTGAAGGACTTGCCTGGTATCTGCTGCACTGCCAGAGCTGAAGGACTTGCCCAGTATCTGCTGCACTGCCAGAGCTGAAGGACTTGCCCGGTATCTGCTGCACTGCCAGAGCTGAAGGACTTGCCCGGTATCTGCTGCACTGCCAGAGATGAAGGACCTGCCCAGTATCTGCTGCCGGTAGAGATGTCCAGTTGATGCAGCAATGGAGGACTGGAGTCCATTCACCTGACTGAGAGGATCCCTGTGACACAGCTCAGTCTGTGAGGTAGCAGTAGCTCCGCCCACTTCTAGCAGACAGGGCTGGTGTAACCTGATCCTAGAGTGGAAGCTTCTGCCAGCCCCGCCCCTTCCTGCTGCAACCAATCAGACCTGAAGCAGCGCTGAGTCTCAGAATCTATCTGTCTAGTATCTACTAGTTAGGCCTCATGCACACGACAGTTGTTTTTCTTGGCTTCCGTTTCAGTTTTTTTTGCGGATAGGACAGGAACCAATTCATTTCAATGGGTCAGCAAAAAATGCTGACAGTTCATCCGTTTGTGTTCCGCGTCCGTTGTCCGTGTTTCCCTGCAGCAAAAAAAGTAGTGCATGTCCTACTTTTTTCTCATTTGCGGATGAGTATAGGCATTTATTACAAGGGATCTGTGAAAACAAAGGAATCCTCCAAAAAAAACTGATGGACCATCAGTTTTTTTTGCGGATCCCAATTTGCGGACAGCAAAAAACAACTGTTGTGTGCATGTAGCCTTACAATAATGGAATGATTCTACACTAGCATTTTTCTTTTACGGCATAGAGTTCCGTCATTGGGGCTCTTTTTCGGATGAATACTGATCGGGATTATCCCCCTGTATTCTGAATGGAGAGAAATCCGTTCAGGATGCATCAGGATGTCTTCCGTTCAGTCACTGAACGTTTTTTGGACGGAGAAAATACCGCAGCATGGGATGCGGTATTCTTTCCGTCCTGGGATGCGGAGCAAAACAGATTCGTCATGACCCCCAATGTAAGTCAATGAGGACAGATCCGTTTTCTCTGGCACAATCTGCCACAATAGAAAACGGATCCGTCCTCCATTGACATTCAATGGAGTTCATGACGAATCTGTTTTGGCAATGTTAAAAAATAGTTAAAGTTAATACAAGCGGATCCGTTGTATTATCTGTAACCTAAAGCTTTTCTTCCCGAGGACGGGAAGTTGTAGAAGCTACAGGTGGGATGTGAATTTTGGGGGGGACCCTCTAAGCTGTGGCCCCCAGTGCACCCCTTGGATGCGGCATACACTGCAGCAGAGGGTACAGCAGAGGTGACTCATGTTTGCTGTAGGGGGTGCAAAGCTGTGCGAGTGACTGCGCAGTGCGGATCAGACGCTCCTGACCTTCGGTTCACTGTCAGCCGACTCAGCGAGTGAATCGAAGATTCGATTTATGAATCGGTTTCTTTGAATAGACGGATTCAAATGAACAGATTCATTTAAAAGATTCGAACTTCCCATCTCTAACTGCCTGAGCTGAAGGACCTGTGGTGACATCACAGTCATGTGATCAGTGCAGGGGGCGTGGCTCAGCAGTGGAGAGAATGAGAGGTGGTTAAGGACATGGGGGTGACATCACAGTCATGTGATCAGTGCAGGGGGCGGGGCTCAGCAGTGGAGAGGATGAGAGGTGGGGAAGGACCTCCCACAGTCATGTGATCAGTGCAGGGGGCGGGGTTCTGTAGTGACAAGGATGAGAGGACTGTAATGATGATCATGTGACATCAGGGATGGGGGATTTGTGGATGGCACTGTTATGGGGTGGGGGGTCTATGGATAACACATCTATAATAGTGCCATCCACAGATCCCCCTCCCCATAACAGCGCCATCCACAGATCCCCCACCCCATAACAGCGTCATCCACAGATCCCCCACCCCATAACAGCGTCATCCACAGATCCCCCACCCTATAACAGTGCCATCCACAGATCCCCCACCCCTTAACACTGTCATCCACAGATCCCCCTCCCCATAACAGTGCCATCCACAGATCCCCCACCGCATAACAGGGTCATCCACAGATCCCCCACCCCATAACAGGGTCGTCCACAGATCCCCCACCCCATAACAGTGCCGTCCACAGATCCCCCACCCCATAACAGTGCCATCCACAGATCCCCCACCCTATAACAGTGCCATCCACAGATCCCCCACCCCATAACAGTGTCATCCACAGATCCCCTTCCCCATAACAGTGCCATCCACAGATCCCCCACCCTATAACAGTGCCATCCACAGATCTCCCACCCTATAACAGTGCCATCCACAGATCCCCCACCCCATAACAGTGCCATCCACAGATCCCCACCCTATAACAGTGCCATCCACAGATCTCCCACCCTATAACAGTGCCATCCACAGATCCCCCACCCCATAACAGTGTCATCCACAGATCCCCCACCCCATAACATTGCATCCACAGTTCCCCCATAACAGTGTCACCCACAGGTCCCCCATAACAGTGCCATCCACAGGTCCCCCATAACAGTGCCATCCACAGGTCCCCCATAACAGTGTCATCCACAGATCCCCCATAACAGTGTCATCCACAGATCCCCCATAACAGTTTCCTCCACAGATCCCCCATAACAGTTTCCTCCACAGATCCCCCATAACAGTGTCCTCCACAGATCCCCCATAACAGTGACATCCACAGATCCCCCATAACAGTGACATCCACAGATCCCCCATAACAGTGTCATCCACAGATCCCCCATAACAGTGTCATTCACAGATCCCCCATAACAGTGACATCCACAGATCCCCCATAACAGTTTCCTCCACAGATCCCCCATAACAGTGTCCTCCACAGATCCCCCATAACAGTGACCTCCACAGATCCCCCATAACAGTGACATCCACAGATCCCCCATAACAGTGTCATCCACAGATCCCCCATAACAGTGTCATCCACAGATCCCCCATAACAGTGTAATCCACAGATCCCCCATAACAGTGTCATCCACAGATCCCCCATAACAGTGTCATCCACAGATCCCCCATAAAAGTGTCATCCACAGGCAACTGTGGGGTAGGGTGGGGGATCTGTGGATAGCACTGTTATGGGGTGGGGGATCTGTGGATGGCACTATTATGGGGTGGGGGATCTGTGGATGACACATATATAGCAGTGTCATCCACAGATCCCCCAGCCCATAACAGTGCCATCCACAGATCTCCAAACCTATAACAGTGCCATCCACAGATTCCCCACCCCATAACAGTGCCATCCACAGATCCCCCACCCCATAACAGTGTCATCCACAGATCTCCCACCCCATAACAGTGTCATCCACAGATCTCCCACCCCATAATAGTGCCATCCATAGATCCCCCACCGCATAACAGGGTCATCCACAGATCCCCCACCCCATAACAGTGCCATCGACAGATCCCCCTCCCCATAACAGTGCCATCCACAGATCCCCCACCCCATAACAGTGCCATCCACAGATCTCCAAACCTATAACAGTGCCATCCACAGATCCCCCACCCCATAACAGTGCCATCCACAGATCCCCCACCCCATAACAGTGCCATCCACAAATCCCCCACCACATAACAGTGTCATCCACAGATCTCCCACCCCATAATAGTGCCATCCATAGATCCCCCACCGAATAACAGGGTCATCCACAGATCCCCCACCCCATAACAGTGCCATCCACAGATCCCCCACCCCATAACAGTGCCATCCACAGATCCCCCACCCCATAACAGTGCCATCCACAAATCCCCCACCCCATAACAGTGTCATCCACAGATCTCCCACCCCATAATAGTGCCATCCATAGATCCCCCACCGCATAACAGGGTCATCCACAGATGCCCCACCCCATAACAGTGCCATCCACAGATCCCCCACCCCATAACAGTGCCATCCACAGATGCCCCACCCCAGAACAGGGTCATCCACAGATTGCCCACCCCATAACAGTGCCATACACAGATCCCCCACCCCATGACAGTGCCATCCACAGATCCCCCCCATAACAGTGCCATCCACAGAACCCCCACCCCCTAACAGTGCCATCCACAGATCCCTACCTCATGACAGTGCCATCCACAGCTCTCCCATAACAGTGTCATCCAGAGATCCCCATAACAGTGTCATCCACAACCCCCCAGAACAGTGTCATCTACAGATTCCCCCCCCCCCCCAATAACATTGCCATCTACAGATCCCCCATAACAGTGTCATCCACAGATCCCTAATAACATTGCCATCCACAAATCCCCCATAACAGTGTCATCCACAGATCCCTAATAACATTGCCATCCACAGATCCCCCATAACAGTGTCATCCACAGATCCCCTATAACAGTGTCATTCACAGATCGCCCCCCTCATAACATTGCCATCCACAGATCCCCCATAACGGTGTCATCCACAGTTCCCCCATAACAGTGCCATCCACAGATCCCCCATAACAGTGTCATCCACAGATCCCCCATAACAGTGTGTCATCCACAGATCCCCCATAACAGTGTCACTCATAGATCCCCCATAACAGTGTCATCCACAGATCCCCCATAACAGTGTCATCCACAGGCAACTGTGGGGTGGGGGGGGGGGAGGATCTGTGGATGGCACTGTTATGGGGTGGGGGATCTGTGGATGGCACTGTCATGGGGTGGGGGATCTGTGGAAGGCACTGTTATGGGGTGGGGGATTTGTGGATGGCACTTTTATGGGGTGGGGATCTGTGCATGACACATAAATAGCAGTATCATCCACAGATCCCCCACCCCATAACAGTGCCATCCACAGATCCCCCACCCCATAACAGTGTCATCCACAGATCTCCCACCCCATAACAGTGTCATCCACAGATCTCCCACCCCATAATAGTGCCATCCATAGATCCCCCACCGCATAACAGGGTCATCCACAGATCCCCCACCCCATAACAGTGCCATCGACAGATCCCTCTCCCCATAACAGTGCCATCCACAGATCCCCCACCCCATAACAGTGCCATCCACAGATCTCCAAACCTATAACAGTGCCATCCACAGATCCCCCACCCCATAACAGTGCCATCCACAGATCCCCCACCCCATAACAGTGCCATCCACAAATCCCCCACCACATAACAGTGTCATCCACAGATCTCCCACCCCATAATAGTGCCATCCATAGATCCCCACCGCATAACAGGGTCATCCACAGATCCCCCACCCCATAACAGTGCCATCCACAGATCCCCCACCCCATAACAGTGCCATCCACAGATCCCCCACCCCATAACAGTGCCATCCACAAATCCCCACCCCATAACAGTGTCATCCACAGATCTCCCACCCCATAATAGTGCCATCCATAGATCCCCCACCGCATAACAGGGTCATCCACAGATCCCCCACCCCATAACAGGGCCATCCACAGATCCCCCACCCCATAACAGTGCCATCCACAGATGCCCCACCCCATAACAGGGTCATCCACAGATTGCCCACCCCATAACAGTGCCATACACAGATCCCCCACCCCATGACAGTGCCATCCACAGATCCCCCATAACAGTGCCATCCACAGAACCCCCACCCCCTAACAGTGCCATCCACAGATCCCTACCTCATGACAGTGCCATCCACAGCTCTCCCATAACAGTGTCATCCAGAGATCCCCATAACAGTGCCATCCGCAGATCCCCCACCCCATGACAGTGCCATCCACAGACCCCCACCCTATAACAGTGCCATTCACAGATCCCCCACCCCATAACAGTGCCATCCACAGATCCCCCCCTCATAACATTGCCATCCACAGATCCCCCATAACGGTGCCATCCACAGCTCCCCCATAACAGTGCCATCCACAGATCCCGAACAAACACAGAACCAGAGATAGGTGCACGCTGCCGTCACACTAAACCCTCACACTGATGTTAAAAATTGAGAGTTAGTTCGACATATCCTACTAGGAGGACGTGTCTTAAGCCTCGGGCACCAGCGTCAAGGTCTCTCAAGTAGCCCGTGGGCCCTAACACTCACCTACCTGCGCCATATGGGCGATATCAGGGGCCAGTGGGCAATTACAGGAGCATTAGGACGACTCACAAACATCTCCTCTGTTACCTCCAGCATGTGGCCATGCTTGCAATGGGAGGTGGGAGGTGTCTATGAGCCCTACCCAAGACTGACTGATATAGCCCAAGGCCAAACAGGTGCACCCAAATGTGACCTGAAGATGAAAAACAGGCACATTTAAAATGGAGTTTATACACCTCCATACATATATATATAAACCATCAAAAAATGTGGTGATAAGGAAGCAGGATGCGCTCATACCCATATGCAGTTGTGCATTTCTGTAGGGGAGCACATCCTGCACTTGTAGTGCGTTGCTAATGGCAATCACCAGCAAAAAATGCATACAATGGATGATGCCAGCAACGGACTACAAGTACCACAATGGACATCCTACATAAGATGAAATTTATGTGGATGTGGCAAGAATTCAGAACAAACACAGAACCAGGGATAGGTGCACGCTGCCGTCACACTAAACCCTCACACTGATGTTAAAAATTGAGAGTTAGTTCGACATATCCTACTAGGAGGACGTGTCTTAAGCCTCGGGCACCAGCGTCAAGGTCTCTCAAGTAGCCCGTGGGCCCTAACACTCACCTACCTGCGCCATATGGGCGATATCAGGGGCCAGTGGGCAATTACAGGAGGATTAGGACGACTCACAAACATCTCCTCTGTTACCTCCAGCATGTGGCCATGCTTGCAATGGGAGGTGGGAGGTGTCTATGAGCCCTACCCAAGACTGACTGATATAGCCCAAGGCCCCCCCTCATAACATTGCCATCCACAGATCCCCCATAACAGTGACATCCACAGATCCCCCATAACAGTGCCATCCACAGATCCCCCCCCCTCATAACATTGCCATCCACAGATCCCCCATAACAGTGTCATCCACAGATCCCCCATAACGGTGCCATCCATAGCTCCCCCATAACAGTGCCATCCACAGATCCCCCCCTCATAACATTGCCATCCACAGATCCCCCACCCCATAACAGTGTCATCCACAGATCCCCACCCCATAACAGTGCCACCCGCAGATCCCCCACCCCATGACAGTGCCATCCACAGACCCCCACCCTATAACAGTGCCATCCACAGATCCCCCCCTCATAACATTGCCATCCACAGATCCCCCATAACGGTGCCATCCACAGCTCCCCCATAACAGTGCCATCCACAGATCCCCCCCTCATAACATTGCCATCCACAGATCCCCCATAACAGTGACATCCACAGATCCCCATAACAGTGTCATCCACAGATCCCCCATAACAGTGCCATCCACAGCTCCCCCATAACAGTGTCATCCACAGATCCCACCATAACAGTGTCATCCACAGATCCCCCATAACAGTGTGTCATCCACAGATCCCCCATAACAGTAACATCCACAGCTCCCCCATAACAGTGCCATCCACAGATCCCCCCCCTCATAACATTGCCATCCACAGATCCCCCATAACAGTGTCATCCACAGATCCCCCATAACGGTGTCATCCATAGCTCCCCCATAACAGTGCCATCCACAGATCCCCCCCCCTCATAACATTGCCATCCACAGATCCCCCATAACAGTGACATCCACAGATCCCCCATAACAGTGTCATCCACAGATCCCCCATAACGGTGCCATCCACAGCTCCCCCATAACAGTGTCATCCACAGATCCCCCATAACAGTGTCATCCACAGATCCCCCATAACAGTGTGTCATCCACAGATCCCCCATAACAGTAACATCCACAGCTCCCCCATAACAGTGCCATCCACAGATCCCCCCCCCTCATAACATTGCCATCCACAGATCCCCCATAACAGTGTCATCCACAGATCCCCCATAACGGTGTCATCCATAGCTCCCCCATAACAGTGCCATCCACAGATCCCCCCCTCATAACATTGCCATCCACAGATCCCCCATAACAGTGTCATCCACAGATCCCCCATAACAGTTTCATCCACAGATCCCCCATAACAGTGTGTCATCCACAGATCCCCAATAACAGTGTCATCCACAGATCTCCTATAACAGTGTCATTCACACTCTCATAACATTGCCATCCCCCCCTCATAACATTGCCATCCACAGATCCCCCATAACGGTGTCATCCACAGTTCCCCCATAACAGTGTCATCCACAGATCCCCTATAACAGTGTCATTCACAGATCCCCCATAACAGTGTCATCCACAGATCCCCCATAACAGTGTCATCCACAGATCCCCCATAACAGTGTGTCATCCACAGATCCCCCATAACAGTGTGTCATCCACAGATCCCCCATAACAGTGACATCCACAGATCCCCCATAGCAGTGCCATCCACAGATCCCCCATAACAGTGTCATCGACAGATCCCCCATAACAGTGTCATCCACAGGCAACTGTGGGGTGGGGTGGAGGATCTGTGGATGACACTGTTATGGGGGATCTGTGGATGACACTGTTATGGGGGAACTGTGGATGACACCGTTATGGGGGATCTGTGGATGGCAATGTTATGAGGGGGGGATCTGTGGATGGCACTGTTATGGGGTGGGGGATCTGTGGATGGCACTGTTATAGGGTGGGGGTCTGTGGATGGCACTGTCATGGGATGGGGGATCTGTGGATGGCACTATTATGGGGTGGGGGATCTGTGCATGACACATATATAGCAGTATCATCCACAGATCCCCCACCCCATAACAGTGCCATCCACAGATCTCCCACCCTATAACAGTGTCATCCACAGATCCCCCACCCCATAACAGTGCCATCCACAGATCCCCCCCTCATAACATTGCCATCCACAGATCCCCCACCCCATAACAGTGTCATCCACAGATCCCCCACCCCATAACAGTGCCATCCACAGACCCCCACCCTATAACAGTGCCATCCACAGATCCCCCACCCCATAACAGTGCCATTCACAGATCCCCCCCTCATAACATTGCCATCCACAGATCCTCCATAACAGTGCCATCCACAGATCCTCCATAACATTGCCATCCACAGATCCCCCATAACAGTGTCATCCACAGATCCCCCATAACAGTGTCATCCACAGATCCCCCATAACAGTGCCATCCACAGATCCCCCATAACAGTGTCATCCACAGATCCCCCATAACAGTGACATCCACAGATCCCCATAACAGTGTCATCCACAGATCCCCCATAACAGTGCCATCCACAGATCCCCCATAACAGTGTCATCCACAGATCCCCCATAACATTGCCATCCACAGATCCTCCATAACAGTGCCATCCACAGATCCCCCATAACAGTGACCATTAGTTCAAAACCCACCAAAAGCACGGTACTTCAGTTTCGGGAGGAGAATGTTGTCCTTCCTGGTGCTGAACTGAAACTGAAGTCTTCTGCGGATATTTGAGTTCGGGCGGCAGGATGGTTGGAAGCTTCGATACCCTGATGTCAGAGGTCACCCGCTCCTCTTATGTAGACGACCTCCAACACCGAGATCAGAGACCTTGTGCCGTCAGATCACAATGCTGTGTGGGGATTTCTGGCCCTTTCAGTAGAAGACATTGAGGAGATTGATCACGATGGTGTGTAACATTAGGTCTTATCGAGTCTGCAGCGGCATCAGATGCCCCAAAGAGGCGCTCACTAGGAACTGGCGGAGATTCCCCCAAAATACTAGGGTAAGTAATGGGAATAGTGGCGGGACGTTTGGTCCACGCCCCCTCTCACACTTCGCCCATTTATAACAAAAATGGTAGCAAGACCAAAAAACGAGCAACATGTGCAAATGAAAAGTGACTTAATGGCACCAGAATTCAGGCTCAGGGGCTTCATAAATCCCCCCAATTGTCTTTAAGGAAGTACTAATGCTGAGAGCGGGGGCACATACCATGCAGAAAGGACGTAAAGACAAACCTGCCGATTATTGGCTGCAGCAGACGTCTTAGAGGGGTATTCCCATCTTGGACAATGGGGGCATATCACTAGCCTATGCCCCCATTGTCTCGCACCTATATCGAGAATGGAGCCCCGAAAGTGAAAGAGAGTGCACTGCGCATGCGCAGCCGCCCTCCATTCATTTCTATGGGGCCGGCGAAAATAGCCGAGCGCTGGCTCGGCTATTTCTGTTGGCCTCATAGAAATGAATAGGAGCATGGGCAGCACATGCGCAGTACGCTCCCATTCACTTCTATGGGAGAGGCGGGGAGAAGCGATTGGTGGTGGACGGATCCTGGGAAATCCGGGGTCCTCCAGCCACAGCTCTCCCCGCTCCGTTCTGGATATAGGTGCGGGTCCCAGCGGTGGGTCCTGCACCTATAAGACAATGGGGGCATATGCTAGCGATATGCCCCCATTGTCCAAGATGGGAATACCCCTTTAAAGGAGTCTCTCTGAGAAAAGAAACAGCATAATGGAATAACAAAGATGTCAGCTGTAGAAAATCCTCCACAACTGATGGCTCTTTGCCCTGCCATTCACTCTAATAGGCTTCGTAGGCCTGAGGCCTATAAGGCAGTAACTCCTGGCGCAGGAACACTGCGCTGTGATGTCATCACAAATGCTCACAGCGTTTCTGGCCATAGGCCGTAAGATACCTGCGGGTGGCATCACGCTGGCGGGAAACGGAACATCACTGGGTCATGTAGAGCAAGAAGGACAGGATACCGCTGTGACCAGTGTGGGGAGTCGCTCTGGTAGACAGCGGTGCGGGTGCAGTATAGAGGCACAAGGGAGTCCAGAAGGTGCGGAAAACAGTGTTTTATTCACACTTGCATCAAATTAACAGCAGACAGTCACTTGGTGTTAAGTCACACACATCAGAAAACGAGTGGAAAACAAAAAGTCCAAACACAGGTTCCAATCACCTGGGAGGTTTGAGGTGCGGGTTCGCACCTGGCTGTCAGCCCAGCCGCAGGACAATCCACCGTCAGGCTTCCAGGAATAACCCCACTTGGCTGAGCTCCTTCCTCCAGGTCAGAGAGCTCCACAACACTGTGATCAGCTCCAGGACAAACACTCTCCCAGCTGCTGGTGCTGGCTGAGTTTTTAAACCCAGCCCAAAACCAGGACTGGGTCGTGGGGAGCAGCCACCCACCCTACACTTTAGCTGCTCCCGGTAAGAGCCGGCCCGGATCGGCTTTGCAGCCATGCTATTTAGCAAATGTGTCAGTAGCACTACCTGCTACTGACACCAACAAACGGCTCTTACCTCACCGAGGCTATGAACCTCGGTGACACGTACCTGCCATCTAGGACGGCACCCTGCACCTTACCACATACCCCCCTTTGTTCAACCCTGAGGGGTGGACACACGACAAACAGTGTACCCGGAGAGCGCGTCTGCATTTTTTAACAACCGGCCCGCTCTGTGCTCCACCGTGAATTTAAAATTCTGTAGGGACAGAAACCACCTGGTGACCCGGGCATTCCTCTCTTTGGCTTGGCACATCCACTTGAGTGGGGAGTGGTCGGTCACCAGGCGGAAGCTTCTGCCCAACAGGTAATAACGGAGGGCCTCGAGTGCCCACTTGATGGCCAGGCACTCTCTCTCGACTATGCTGTACCTGGTCTCGGCTGGGGTGAGCTTGCGGCTGAGGAAGACAACGGGATGCTCCTCCCCGTTGACTTCCTGCGATAGTACCGCACCAAGGCCAACCTCAGAGGCGTCGGTCTGGACAACGAACTCTTTCCTGAAATCGGGTGTCACCAAAACCGGGGACCCACACAGGGCCGATTTCAGGGCGGAGAAAGCCTTTTCCGCCTGCTCATTCCAGCGGACCATCCCTGTCTTACGCCCCTTTAATAATTCTGTCAATGGCGAAGCGATAGTGGCAAAGTGGGGCACAAACCTCATGTAATACCCCACAATCCCCAGGAACGACTTTATCTGCCTGGTGGTGACCGGTCGGGGCCAACTCCGTATTGCCTCTACCTTATTTACCTGAGGCTTGATGACTCCCCGCCCAATGACATATCCCAGATATTTAGTCTCTTCCAACCCAATCGCACACTTCTTTGGATTGGCGGTTAGACCAGCTTTCCTCAGGGCATCCACTACCGCCTGCACTTTGGGCAAATGGCTTTCCCAGTCGGTGCTGTGGATGATTACATCATCTAAGTAGGCCGAGGCGTACCGACGATGTGATCGCAGCACTATGTCCATTAACCTTTGGAAGGTGGCGGGGGCGCCATGCAGGCCAAAGGGTAACACCTTGTAATGATACAGGCCTTGCGGGGTAACAAAAGCGGTTTTTTCCTTGGCCGCCTCCGTTAAGGGTACCTGCCAGTATCCTTTAGTGAGGTCCAGCACAGAAAAATAACGGGCTTGTCCTAAATTCTCAACAAGCTCGTCTACCCGGGGCATGGGATACGCATCAAACTTGGACACTTCATTTAACTTGCGAAAGTCCTTGCAGAACCGCAACGTCCCATCCGGCTTGAGTATTAGGACTATGGGACTGGCCCACTCACTTTTCGACTCTTCAATGACATCGAGCTTCAACATTAATTGCACTTCCTCCGCGATGGCCCGTCGCCGAGCCTCGGGTACCCGGTATGGTTTTAACCGGATCTTGGCCTGAGGCTCAGTGACGATGTCATGTCGGATGAGAGACGTGCGGCCAGGAGGTCCGAGAACACATCCGTGTTCCGACTGATGAACTCCCTGACTTCCTGAACTTGTTTGGAAGACAGGCTGTCTGCAATTTTTACCGTGGTTACTGCTTCACAGGCCTCGAACTGTGGGGCTGGACCCTTTTCACCTAGAAGCCCTGGCCGGGGGCTGTGGTCTTCGGCCGTGTCCCTATCTTTCCACGGTTTTAGTAAATTCACGTGGTACACCTGCTCCGGCTTGCGCCGCCCTGGCTGGTGTACTTTGTAATTTACTTCCCCTACCTTCTCAATCACCTCATAGGGGCCCTGCCACCTAGCTAGGAACTTGCTGTCAAGGGTGGGTACCAGAACCAAAACCCGATCTCCCGGATTGAAGCCCCGAGCCTGACGATTGTACACCCTACTCTGGGCTTGTTGCGCTGCCTCCATATGCTCCCGGACCAGCGGCAACACCCTTTCCATCCGGTCCTGCATCTGGGTGACATACTCAATGACACTTTTGTGGGGGACAGGCTGTTGTTCCCATGCTTCCTTGGCGATATCCAACAGGCCCCGAGGGTGTCTGCCATAAAGCAGTTCGAAGGGCGAGAACCCAGTAGAGGCCTGGGGTACCTCTCGCACTGCGAACATGAGATAGGGCAGAAGCAGGTCCCAGTCCTTCCCATCTCTAGACACCACCCTTTTAACATATTTTTTAAAGTTTGGTTAAACCTCTCGACAAGACCGTCCGCTTATGGATGGTAAACGGACGTCCGCAATTGCTTTATACGCAATAATTTACACAGTTCCCTCATAACTTTGGACATAAAAGGGGTCCCTTGGTCTGTCAGAACCTCTTTGGCAGGCCCACACGGGAAAACATCTCCATTAACTCTTTGGCAATGAGCTTAGCTGAGGTATGTCGCAGAGGCACCGCCTCCGGATACCGAGTGGCATAGTCGAGAACTACCAAAATGTGTTGGTGGCCCCTGGCAGACTTTGGTACAGGCCCAATTAGATCCATAGCGATTCGCTCAAACGGAACCTCAATAATTGGAAGAGGTACCAGAGGACTACGGAAATGTGGCTGGGGGCTATTTATCTGACAGGTGGGACAGGACTTACAATAATTCTCTACCTCCTTGAACACACTGGGCCAATAAAACCGCTGCAGTATGCGGTCCTGGGTTTTTTGCCACCCCAAGTGTCCCCCAAGAACATGTTGGTGGGCAAGCTCCATGACAAGCTTATGGTACGCTGTGGGCACCACCAACTGTTCAACAGGTTCACCTCGGATTTGGTTCACCCGATATAACATTTCTTGGTGAACAACAAAGCGGGAAATATTAACTCAGCCCCTGGTCTCTGGGGTTTACCATCAATTTCCAGCACATTCTCCCAGGCCCTGGTTAGGGTTTGGTCCCGTGTTGGGCAGTCCCAAAATTATCTCCGGAGACGTGGAGGTCTGCCAACTCAGGTCCTGGTGGCAAGTCCTCCATGTCTCCCACCATTACACTCAGTGGGGGTGCCTCCCCCTCTATCACAGAAGTGGTAGTCACCCCTACCGCAGGCCCTTCGGACTCGGGCTCCCAGGGCTCTGGCCTCCCACTGGAACCAGGCCACTCAGCTAGGGTTACCCCTGTCTCAGGGCTATTAGTCACTTTCACCTCAGGCCATAGTGATGGAAAACCAGGGAAGTCTCTCCCAATTATTAGTTCATAGGGGAGCTTTGAGGAGATCGCCACTTCACAAGTCCATGTGCCGGCCGCCGTGGACAGAGACATTACAGCAGTGGGATAGTCCTTTAAGTCTCCGTGTATGCACACCACCCCAACTTTCCGGCCCGTATACTGGGTGGGCTGTACCAGGGCAGCACTTACCAGGGTTACTAGGCTCCCTGAGTCCAACAGCGCCACTGCCAGGTTATCCCCGACTTGCACCTGGCACAGATGACGATTGTCTATTGTCTCGGGGGTGCCGGTCGCACACAGTCTCCGGGCATACATGGAAGCCCGGTACCCATAATTAATCTCCATGGGTTCTCCCCACTGTGGACAGTCGGTCCTTACGTGGCCAGGCTCGTGACACCGCCAGCAGACTATCGGGGCCGGGTCTACAGGGGGTACACGCCGAGCAGGTTTCTCGGGTACCAGTCGCCGGGACTGGATGGGAGTCCTCCGGGGTTTGACCGGCCCCCTCCCACCAACACCCCCTTTCAAGTTTTGGGTGGCCTCATAGCGCTCGACCAGGTCGACCATGTCCAGGGCATTAGTGGGTGATACCTGGCCGATCCAGTGCTGCAGGGGGTACGGCAAGGCCCTCCAGAAGATGTCAGCCAGCAGACGGTCCAGCATAGCAGTTGGACTTAGAATGTCAGGTTGCAGCCATTTTTGCAACCTGTGCAGCAACTCATAGTACTGCGGCCTGGCGGGTTCAGCCGCTTTAAAGTCCCACTGGTGGACCCGCTGAGCCCGGACCAACACATTTACCCCCAGTCTGGCCAGGATCTCCCCCTTCACCGTGGGATAATCAGCAGCCTGGTCATCTGCTAAATCAAAAAAAACTTGCTGGGGTCCGGATGCCAGGAACGGAGCAACCACCTCGGCCCACTGGTCACGGGGTAACTTTTCCCTCACGGCGACCTTCTCAAAGATCGCCAGGTATGTCTCAACGTCGCCTGAGGGGTCATTTTTGGGACCGCCGCACGGACCGCTTCCGGGCATCATGGACGTGGTGGGACGCTCCTGCGGCTTGTAACGCCATCACATGCTGTAGCAGTAGCTGGTTGGTCTCCCGCTGCTGCACGTTAGCCTCTATGAGAGCTTTCACCGCCGCCTCCATTTTGTCAGGGAACACAGGCTGCAACTTTGCCGGCCGAATATAGGACATCCAGTTGTTCCCAGAAAAAACAAACTTCGGTGTTCACGCCAGCCTCACTGCGCATGCCCGCATCCGCCACCAAATGTGGGGAGTCGCTCTGGTAGACAGCGGTGCGGGTGCAGTATAGAGGCACAAGGGAGTCCAGAAGGTGCGGAAAACAGTGTTTTATTCACACTTGCATCAAATTAACAGCAGACAGTCACTTGGTGTTAAGTCACACACACATCAGAAAACGAGTGGAAAACAAAAAGTCCAAACACAGGTTCCAATCACCTGGGAGGTTTGAGGTGCGGGTTCGCACCTGGCTGTCAGCCCAGCCGCAGGACAATCCACCGTCAGGCTTCCAGGAATAACCCCACTTGGCTGAGCTCCTTCCTCCAGGTCAGAGAGCACCACAGCACTGTTAGCAGCTCCAGGACAATCACAGCCCCAGCTGCTGGTGCTGGCTGAGTTTTTAAACCCAGCCCAAAACCAGGACTGGGTCGTGGGGAGCAGCCACCCACCCTACACTTTAGCTGCTCCCGGTAAGAGCCGGCCCGGATCGGCTTTGCAGCCATGCTATTTAGCAAATGGGTCAGTAGCACTACCTGCTACTGACACCAACAAACGGCTCTTACCTCACCGAGGCTATGAACCTCGGTGACACGTACCTGCCATCTAGGACGGCACCCTGCACCTTACCACACCAGCGATTGGCTGCAGCTGTCACGTGACGACTGTCAACAGAATGTTGGTTCCCAGAGATCCGGGACCAGTGGAGGCGGCCGTGGACTGATGCAGCCATAATCCAGCGCGGGGACCAGGTATGAACCTCAGCACGGGTCCAGCCACTCTGAAGAGGATGCAGAGCCAATGCAGCAGACGGGACCAGAAGAACAACTTCTGGACTGATATTAGAAACTGAAGACACCTTGGGAATTAAGGTTCTAAGAAGCAGATGGTGCAGCAGATCTCTAAGGTTTGGTTCCTTACACGACAGAGCGTGGAGGTCACTCACTCTTCTTGCTGAAGTTATGGCAACAAGAAAAAGATTCTTTAAAGATAAGTATTAATATTGATGTATCCAGTGGCGGATCCAGAGCCTGGTCTCGGGAGGGGCATTTCCGGCGATCGATACGCCCCTGCTCCGATCACTGCAGAAATACAGCGCCTCATACCTCTTACATCCAGTGACGTCTCCTCTGATGTAGATGTTCTCTGTCCTCATCTTCTCCTTTCAGACCTGCAGACCAGACCAACAGTTTTCGTCTCTGCAGTTTGACAACAACAAAAAACTCAGTTTACTACTTTTCCATCATCCTCCCATCTTCTGGACAATTCATCCTACTACCCCCAATACTGTGCCGCTGTGCTCCCCAATACTGTACCGGAGAAACAGATAATACCCCTGATAATACTAGGACCACACAGAGCCCCCGTATAAAATACCGCTTCTCTGTGGCCTCAGTAAATGTCCCCATAGTGCCTCTCAATAAGGTGCCAGTAACAAGTGCCCCCCATAGTTTCCCCCAATCATGTGCTAGTGAAAAGTGCCAGTCCCCCCCCCCCATCATGTGCCAGTAAAAAGTGCCTCTCTCCCCCCTCATGTGCCAGTAATAAGTGCCACTCTCCCCCCATCATGTGCCAGTAATAAGTGCCACTCTCCCCCCATCATGTGCCAGTAACAAGTGCCTCTCTCCTCTCCCCCCCATGTGCCAACTTCTCAGTAGGGGTTATACACTTCAAAATATTAATACAGGCATTGAATTTGCCAGATTGAAAAATAGAGAGTCCTTGATTTTTCTAAGACTATGAAAAAACCCTATAAACGTCAAAAAAGTGAAGAGTTTAATTCTGCTCAAGAGGATAAAAAGCCGACTGTTTTTATCACTAATTACAGTAGAGAATATCCACACATCTGCAGAATTATCCGGAAACATCTCCCTGTCCTCAATTATGATGAGTAATGGAGAGATGTGGTATCTGCAGGCATCAAATGTATATCTAAAAAAGCCCCCAAGGTGGGACAAAAACGTAGTCCCAGTCTGTTTACTGACACTGTCCCTCGGGTATGCTCCTGGCCAAAAACCACTGGCAATTATAAATGTGGAAGTAGGAGATGTATCTGCTGCCGATATACGTGCGATACTAAGGAGGTTACGTCCACAGTGAATAATAACAGACGCACTTTGAAACAATATATTGATTGTAATACGGAATTTGTCGTGTATGTTATCACATGTACAATCTGTAAACATCAGTATGTTGGATGCACTATGAAAGAGTTGAAAATACGCATTAGAAAACATCTTAGTGACATCCCATATTTCCAGACCCGTAATGTATCGGCGGCGACTTTCCACTTCGCCACTGTTCACAAAGGAGACGCATCTGCGTTTTGTGCACAGGGGATCGAGGTGGTGACATTGCCTATGAGGGGAGGGGACCGTAGACAAAAACTTCTCAGTAGGGAAACCTTCTGGATGTTTTCGCTTGACACCTGTATACCAAAAGGGCTAAATAGAAAACACGATCTCACTCTGCAATACAACTAAGATGTCCTCATTATGTATACGTACGCACCGCCGGTGATGCCGGATCTCCTCCCCTGGATCACTGAATGGCTCACATTCTAGGTTCCAGGTGCAGGATACCTTGCTAATTAGAAGGGTTTGGACCCTGTGCTGTATAAAAGGAATGGTTTTAATACACTTTGTTATGTCTTGATGAAGGGCTGGATTCTGTAGCCCGAAACGCGTCACTTTGATGTCATTTTCTGTGACTTTGATGGATTTTATATGATGAGCCAATAAAGAAACGTTTTTATTCCATAAGAAGCTGGATCCCATTTTTCCATTGGATACTTCATAAGTTCTGGTCTCTTCTCCGTGCTTCTTGGATTGAAAGTGGAGGTGAGAGCTGCAGCCATTTGAACTATTGCTTATAGGGTATGGTATTACATTGCTAGTAGTGTTGAGCAAACCCGAACTGTAAAACCCGTACTGTAGGTTTTTTTTGTACCCGGACCCGAACTTTTCCGTAAAAGTTTGGGTTCGAGTTCGGTGTTCGGGCATTTAATAAAGCTTCAATGGGGCCGCAAAAGATGCGGACAGCACTCCGTGTGCTGTCCGCATCCGTTGCTCCGTTCCGTGGCCCCGCAAGAAAAATAGAGCATGTCCATGCGGACAAGAATAGGCATCTCTATAATGGGCCGCGTTCCGTTCCGCAATTTGCGGAACGGAACGCGGAGCAGCTTCCGTGTTTTGCGGATCCGCGGTTTGCGGACAGCAAAACACCAACGGTCGTGTGCATGAGGCCATATGTGGATGGGGTCATGGGTGTTCCTCTTCTCCTTCCTGAAGTCCACAATGAGCTCTTTTGTCTTGTTGTTATTCAGGAGCAGGTTATTGTCAGCGCACCATACAGCTAGGTGCTTTACCTCCTCCCTGTAGTCAGACTCATCGTTGTCACTGACAATACCTATCACTGCCGTGTCATCTGCAAACTTGATGATGGAGTTGGATCCATACCTAGGCCTGCAGTCATAAGTGAATAGGGAGTAGAGGAATGGGCTCAGCACACAGCCCTGTGGAGTGCCAGTGTCGAGCGTGATGGTGGTGGAGCAGTTCTTTCCTGACCTAACATGCTGGGGTCTATTGGTCAGAAAGTCCATGACCCAGTTACAGATAGGGTTGCTGATTCCAAGATCCACAAGTTTAGTGATCAACTTGGAGGAATGACCATATTGAAATGCTGAGCTGAAGTCAACAAACAGCATTCTTGCATAAGTATTCTTGTTGTCCAGGTGTGAGATCGCACAGTGAAGCGCTGTGGATACAGCATGCTCTGTGCTCCTACTGCTTCGACAGGCAAATTGGTGAGAATCCAGTGTGGGGGGCAAACATAACCTGAGGTGTGCCAGGAACAGTCGCTCAAAGCACTTCATAACTCTAAGCGTAAGTGCTAAAGGCGCTGACGAAGCCGGTCCTTGGTGAAACGTGCGCTGAGGTGCGTTTATTCCAGGCGACCCGCTCTTCTACACCATGGGTAATTATTAAATGGATTTCCATGTTGCTATGTGAGCTTATTACTGTGGTTGGATATTTAGCTCACCCTTTCTTATGGGTAGCTTCGGGTTTGCTGTGCTGCCTGCAATTGCTTTAGTTACTAGTGGCCAAAGCTTGGCGCATTTTTTGGGGGCTACTTTATTATATATGTATACTTTGCAGCCAGTACAGCATTGGTAAGATTAACCCATATAGGTGTGAGGCAGCTGGCCGTCTGGTCTATGCAACACATGAGGTGTGGGATTGTTGTTCCCTAACCCCTCATGAATTTGTGTCTTGTGACATTTTTTGTGACTTATTGTCTTAATAGAATTATATATTTTATATATGATTGTGGTATGTTAAATTCTTATAAGGGTTAATAGTGAAGCAATATTGGTGAGGGAGGTCTTGAAGCAGCCTGGTACTACTGCCTGGGCAAGAGACAGGTTGAAGATGTCAGAAAAGACCCCTGCAAGCTTCTCAGCACATGCTCGAAGCACACATCCAGGAACGCAGTCAGGGCCAGCAGCCTTGTGAGTGTTGGATGTCTGTAATAGTGAGAGTGAAGGTATTCATCAGAGGGTAGGGTTTTGACAAACGTTTCCTTGTTGTCCTTGTCAAAACAAGCTCATTGAGGGAGGACACATTCATGTCTGTGTGGAATTGCTGAGCTTTTAGTCAGAGATGGCCTGAATACCCAGCCACATGTGTCTTGGGTCAGAGTTGACAAAGTGTTCCTCCACCTTCAGCTTGTAGCTGTGCTTGGCCTTCTTGATGCCCCTCTTCGATCTGCCCTGGACGTACTGTAGGACTGATCTGAAGGCAATGTTAGGTGCCTTTAGTAGAAGCCGCACTTCCTTGTTCATCCATGGTTTCTAATTTGGGTTCATTGTGATCTGCTTTTCTGTGGTAACATTGTCAATAGTGGTGTTGATGTATTCCAGTACTACGTATAAGAGTCAATGTTAGTGTGGGAGCCACAGGTGGCCTGAGAGGCCAACATGATCCAGTCCGTGTCTTTAGACCTGTCCTGGAGTACAGAATCTACTCCACTGGCCACACTTTGTCTTCACTGATGGTTTCACACGGTTGATAAGCAGTGAGTACTTGGGGGTGAGAAACAAAGGAAGGTGATCAGACTGTCCCCGGTGGGGGAGGGGTGTTGCCTTGTAGACTCCATCAAAGTTTGTATAGACATGGTCCAAGGTTTTATCCCCTCTGGTCTGGCAGGATACATGTTGATGAAATTTAGGTAGCACTGACTTTAGGTTAGAGTGGTGGAAGTCACCCGCTACAAAAAAATGCAGCCACAGGGTGTGCAGATTGTTGTTTGCTGATGCCCGCATGGAGTTCGTTCATAGTAAGCTTGGCATTAGCATCCGGTGGGATATCTGCAGCTGTTATAGCAGAGGTGAACTCCCACAGCATATAGAACGGTCTACACTTAACCATGAGATACTCTAGGATATCTGAGCAGTGTTTTACACCAATGACGCGTTCGGACACCAAGCCTTGTTAACATGGATGCACAGTCCTCCGCCTCTTGTCTTACCAGAATCATCTGCTATTCTGTCCGCCCGGAGAGGGTGACGTCCGACTAGCTTGATAGCATTGTCAGATATTCCACCGTGAAGCCATTTTTCCGAGAGTATCACGACATTACAATCCATAAGTGTCCTGTTGTCAGTGATTCAAAGTCGTAACTCATCCATTTTGCTCACCAGGGACTGCATATTACCAAGGAAAATGCTGGGTAAAGAAAGCCGATGCGGTGTTAGCCTTAGCTTAGCTGTTAGCCCGTCGCGCTTCCCCCGACTTTGTTTGCGGTCCCTGCGCCGTCTTTAAGCACTTCCGGTTGGCCGAGTAGCCTGCGAAGCATCTGGTGTTCCTCTTATTTCAGGGATGCGTCGAAGGTTGCTGATAAAACAGTCGGAGTTGTGTAATCCTATATCCAAAAGCTCTTGTCGGGTGTAAGATGTAAACGCAAAGCTGTTCTGGATAAACAGACCCGAAATGAGCAGGAATAACACTGCTAACTGGCAAAATCTGAGAACAGGCTGAGCCTCGCGTGCTGCACGTGCCGCCATCTTCAAGGCCGTGATTTCCATGAAGTAAGGGTCTCACAGGAGAATTGGATATGGTCCCTTGGAGAGAAGCTCTCAATTATGCTTCTTTCCTTCACTCAGTCACAGTAACACTCCTACTGTTATCATAGCTGGAACTCTAGACATGAAGGATACATATTCTTTGGACTTTAGAGACAGTATAAGCAGCCACAGCAACCTGAGTTTAGGGTTCTCTCAGCTCTGAGGAGCGACCACAGACGAGTGTCGGACTCATACTTTGGTCTCTGTAGGTACAATAGAATTCCAAGATAATCTGGCCATAGATTTATTAACTTTAGATATATACTTTGCACTCCAAATAAGAAAGACACATTCACCTCAATAGATGATTCACTTTATACAGAAGAAAGATCTGATGAAGTCTACACTTCCACAGTAGAAAACTGAGCAGACGACTTTCCGGCCTTGTTCTCAATCCCAATCCGTACCAGAACCATGGACCTCGCTCTTGTGAAAGGCTCCTTACTCTTGTGTAATTACCATATTTTCCAGACTCTAAGCTGCACTTTTTAGCAAAAAAGAAATCTTGCTTATAAACCACTCTAAGGGCCCTTTCACACTGGCGTTTTTAGGATCCGGCATAGAGTTCCGTCGTCGGGGCTCTTTGCCGGATGAATACTGATCGGGATAACCCCCTTAATATGCAGAAAAAAACGCTATGTGGCTCTTATAGGGGACAACACTGTCAGTGAGCAGCAGTCCCACACAAGTCGGTGTGCATCCTAATCACTGTTTTTAATAACACATAAAAGATAAAGGTGGTGGGGCCGCGCTTTCAATCCAGAGACCACTTGCGGGGAACACAGCGCCGGTACAAGACATCAGAAGTAGAAGTGGAGGACTGATGTGATTATCCGGCGCTGTGTTCCCTGCAGGTGGTCTCTGGATTGAAAGCGCGGCCCCACCACCTTTATCTTTAAAGGATCATCCCCATGCATTCTGAATGGAGAGAAATCCGTTCAGGATGTCTTCAGTTCAGTCACTTAACGTTTTTCGGACGGAGAAAATACCGCAGCATGCTGCCATATTCTTTCCGTCCTGGGATGCGGAGCAAAACATGCAAGTCAATGGAGACGGATCCGTTTTCTCTGGCACAATATGCCACAATAGAAAACGGATCCGTCCTCCATTGACTTTCAATGGAGTTCATGACGAATCTGTTTTGGCAATGTTAAAAAATAGTTAAAGTTAATACAAGCGGATCCGTTCAAACAGATGCATGCGGTTGTATTATCTGTCACTAAAGCGTTTCTTTCCGGCATAGAGCCCCGACGACGGAACTCTATGCCGGGTCCTGAAAACGCTAGTGTGAAAGGGGCCTAACTCCTTCCTTAAAGGCTTGCGCTCCCTCTGTAGATAGACTACGGTGCTGCGTATATTAATTGGCCTCCTATTGCCCTCTTGCATACACCCACACTAACGCCCGTCTGTCTGAGAATTCTATCCCGGAGGATGGTGATGCTAGATGTTCTCTGCAGGGGTGATGGTGCCTAGCAGTCCGGGGAGACTTGGAAGCACAGTCCTCAGAAGATGGTTAGACTGTGATCACAGAGCTGCCCCGGCCTGTGGTAAGCTCTGGAAGTGAAGCTGTTAGAGTGACTGGTGATGTCACTACTTGCTTGCATTCTCGGAGGCACCTACACTACAATCCAAAGCTCCTCACGTCTGGAGCAGCTCTGCGATCACGGTCTAAGCATCTTCAGAGGACTGAGCCTCCAAATTTGCCCGGACTTCAGGATCCCATCACCCACGCAGAGACCATCCAGCATTGCCATCTCCTGGGTTAGAACTCCCAGGCAAGTAATGGGAGATTGCAAGAAAAAATAGGAAGGAATAAAACACAGGATAAATGAAGACAGATAATATACCAGACCTACATGGAAGCGTTTGCTCAGTTGAGAAGGGCGAACCCCATTTTTCCATTAAAAAAGTGTTCCAGTTTCAGCATATGTTGTTATCCATCACTTCAAGTAATGCAGCCATACAGGGACCGGTTAATACTGCTATGCATTAACCAAATAATGCCACATACAATACTACAATAACAGAGTACAACCGTACAACACATCTCTTAGATCTCTCCCCATGTAAGCTGGAAGTTACAAACAAGTGGTCTGTAGAAGGCCGCTACAGCAGAAGGCACTTGATGTGCAGTCCGGTACCCCACAGAATTTACAGCCCCACAGTAGTGCCACCAGGGAAGCTTTAATAAGCAGAAAATATTTTCTCTAGCGCCACACAGGAGGGTTAGTCTGTAGGAGCAACGAATGTCACAGCGCTAGGAGACAGTATAATATGAGCCAAAGAGACGATGTCTGTCAGTGATACTGTTTGAATGAAGATGAAATATTAATATGTCCTCATACATTATAAAACGATTCCATGGAGCGTCGTTATGTCTCCCCATGTCACTCTGGACTCTCCCGCAGTGTGGGTGGAGGTGTGAATACAGAGATAAGAAGCAAGGATTGTGAGGTATGAGGGATATGGATTATGGTTTTCAATGGCAGCCATGTTTCCTGAATTCACCTCATGTCACCCCCAGGCCTATAAGGTCTCTCCCTACATTCAAAACCAGACCACAGCCATAAACCCCTTAGTTCCTGGCCTCTGACCTAGAGGTGACAACGGTCGGTGGCCTCCAGGACACTTTATATAAACAGACTCAGGTAGTGAACCACTTGAAAGAGGTTTATTACTTTACGATAGGAGCAAGCTGAGTGCATCCCGGAGGGAGGGGGGCGAGCAGCTCTCCCTGTCACCAGAAGAATCCAAAAATCATATTCTCTTCATAACTCGAATACACCGCTCAATAGAGGTTATTGACATATGCCACTGTAATAGTCAAGGAATGTCGGTTAGGCTCATATCAAGAACCACCCACTTGTGATAACCCTGGCTCAGAAAATTGGTTCTCCTGATTGGGGCCACATGGACACCCCGTGTTTGGTACCTCTGTGACCCCAACCCTGAGAGCTGAAAAATGAGCCCACAATCATCGGGCGAGCGTTCTCCTGCGCCGAGTTATGGGCAGAAATCAATTTCAGACCAGATTTCAGTGGGACTGACGGGTCATAAACCTCACAGCCCACCCATGTGTCCCGCCTTACAGGTCGGCTTACAGACTGCCTGGACCAGTCATCAGAAATTGGACAGAGCAGATTGTACTGTGTTCCCCATTTTGAGGCCAATCTGATTGAATGAGGACCCGTGTTTCCGTCTTGCCTCAGGACCTGATAGCTGCAGTCTCTGTGTGAGTAACGGAAGCGTCAGTCTTCATTTATCCCTTTTATTTTAAAACTGTTCTCTGTATATATCTCTTTGCTTCTGTTATTTGGTAATATCTTTATTTTTATTAAAACCTCTTTTTCTTAACCCAGCACGGGCAATATTTTTAAGGCAATTAGAGTTCCTAATTTTCAGCTACCTGTTTGCTTTAAATGCGAATCTTTTTCTGAAGGTGACTGTGGATGTCTGATTGTAAGTCTGTGACCATAGCTTCTGTGTGACGTGTGGATAGTGGGGTATCCATCCTCTGTGTACGTGCTGAGACTCTGTGTGCGGTCTCAGTACTGGTTATATCATAGACCGAGGTGTGTGGGGTATCCATCCTCTGTGTACGTGCTGGGACTCTGTGTGCGGTCTCACTACCAGGTATATCATAGACCGAGGTGTGTGGGGTATCCATCCTCTGTGTACGTGCTAGGACTCTGTGTGCGGTCTCACTACCGGGTATATCATAGACCGAGGTGTGTGGGGTATCCATCCTCTGTGTACGTGCTGGGACTCTGTGCGCGGTCTCAGTACCGGTTATATCATAGACCGAGGTGTGTGGGGTAATTGATCCCACGGACAAGGTGAGGACAGCAGCCTCTTAGAGGAGAGGTCTGTGTCCGGGTGGTAAGTTTCCCTTGAAGGCCCTGTGTGTGTGGCAGGAGGGATTCTGTGTCTGCCAAGTCCCACCAAGTCTGATCTGGCAGATCGAGTTGGTTAGATCAGATTAGTGGTGGTTGTTTGCTGTGTGAATGAGTGTGTGGGCTGGTAGGTGGGAGAGGAGTTCTTCCAAGCCTAGGCCCCTGTAACGTTCCTTAACTTTTAAAAGGAACCGGTAACAATTTGATCTCCCGTGCAATCTGGTAGATTGTAAGAAGCAGGGTGATCAAATTTGATAGTGTGTAGTGTCAGAACTTGTCCCGATTGATTGCTGGCATCTGATCCCAGTATGATCAGGTACTGCGGTCTGGGAGCTCGGGGCGAGTTCGTGACAAGGATCATGGGGACAATTCATCTTCACTGCTCAAGAAGTAAACAAGGGAGGAGAGAAAATGTCATCAAAACTAAACTGGATTATTGACTGTTTGAGATCCACGAATAATCAGATATGCTATTGATGGGAAAATAGTTTCTCTCCTGTGTGACTTTTCTCATGTCTAACAAGATTTGACTTCTCAGTAAAACATTTCCCACATTCTGAACACGAATATGACTTCTCTCCTGTGTGAATTTTATCGTGTGTAATAAGAAATGATTTTCTTGTAAAACATTTCCCACATTGTGAACATGAATATGGCTTCTCTCCTGTGTGAGTTCTCTCATGTTTAACAAAATTTGATTTACATGTAAACCTCTTCCCACAATGTAAACAAGAATATGGCTTCTCTCCTTTGTGAAATTTCTGATGTGTAACAAGATTTGATTTCCGTGTAAAACATTTCCCACATTCTGAACATGAATACGGCTTTTCTCCTGTGTGACTTCTTTCATGTGTAACACACTCAGACTTTTGTGTAAAACATTTCCCACATTCTGAACATGAATATGGCTGCTCTCCAGTGTGAATTCTCTCATGTGTAACAAAACTTGATTTATGAGTAAAACATTTCCCACATATTGAACATAAATATGGTTTCTCTCCTGTGTGACTTCGCTTATGTCTAACAAGACGTGATTTATCTGTATACCCTTTTCCACATTCTGAACATGAATATGGTTTCTCTCCTGTGTGAACTCGCTCATGTGTAACAAGATATGATTTTCGTGTAAAACATTTACCACATTCTGAACATGAATACGGTTTCTCTCCTCTGTGACTTTTCTGATGTGCAACAAGACTTGGTTTCTGTGTAAAACATTTCCCACATTCTGAACATGAATACGGCTTCTCTCCTCTGTGAGTTCTCTTATGTGTTACAAGATTTGGTTTCTGTGTAAAACATTTCCCACATTCTGAACATGAATACGGCTTCTCTCCTCTGTGACTTCTCTCATGTGTAACAAGAATTGATTTCCATGTAAAACATTTCCCACATTCTGAACATGAATATGGTTTCTCTCCTGTGTGACATCTCTCATGTCTAACAAGACTCGTTTTTTCTATGAAGCACTTCCCACATTCTGAACATGAATACGGCTTCTCTCCTCTGTGAGTTCTCTCATGTTTAACAAAATTTGATTTATATGTAAAACTCTTCCCACATTGTGAACAAGAATATGGCTTCTCTCCTTTGTGAAATTTCTGATGTGCAACAAGATTTGATTTTCGTGTAAAACATTTCCCACATTCTGAACATGAATATGGCTGCTCTCCAGTGTGTATTCTATTGTGTGCAACAAAACTTGATTTATGAGTAAAACACTTACCACATATTGAACATAAATATGGTTTCACTCCTGTATGACATTTCTCATGTGTAACAAGATCTGATTCATGTGCAAAATACTTCCCACATACTGAACATGAATATGGTTTTTCTGCTGTGTGACTTCTCTCATGTCTAAAGAGACTTGATTTATCTATGAAGCACTTCCCACTTTCTGAACATGAATATGGTTTCTCCCCTGTGTGACGTCTCTCATGTGTAATAAGATGTGATTTTTCTGTGAAGCTCTTCCCACATTCTGAGCAGGAGTATGGATTCTCTTTACCACACTGAAACCTTTTACCCCCTTTCAGACGTGTACTTGTGGTAACAATCTGTGATCGGTCAGGAGAAGGTTCCTCATGATTAGAAGGATTATAGGATAGATCTGTACTGTGAAGTCCTGGATATACATTAAGGGTAATGAAGTTATCCCCCGAAGAGCGCTGCAGGATATCTTCATTCTCTAGTGGTAACATGACATTTTCAGTATTCTTACAGGGATGTTCTATTAAGAATAAAATGTAAATTTGGGTTATTTTTCCCAAACTATATGTTTATTATATAGTATTATAGTTATAACTTATATCTTTCACATTAGGCTGGGAGATGATCCTGCAGGAAGACATTCATTTAAATCCACTTCTGGCTTTTGTCAAACAAAAGAAAACTACACCAAAAACTGCATGTGTGATTCCAGCCATAGAAAGCTTTTTACAACTTCATAACAAAGTTCAACCTTCTGATTTACATGATTTACACCCAACTAGGACTTTTATTACATACAGTAAATCACAACTTAACAAAACTTAAACATTTGAAAAGCCCGACCATGTCTGACAGCGAGCCCTGCACTCCCCGGCACAATGTGCCATTCAGCACCAACTGGACATCATTGTATTTCAGAAGGAGCCTCATGGTTTGGGGTTGGTGGATGGAGCATTGTGGTTTGGGGCTGCACATGACGGCTCTTACCCTGCGATATAAGAGGCTGGTGCTCCTCCATTACATGTCACTGCACACACGTGTATACACTGCACATGACGGCTCTTACCCTGTGATATAAGAGGCTGGTGCTCCTCCATTACATGTCACTGCACACACGTGTATACACTGCACATAACGGCTCCTACCTTGTAATATAAGAGGCTGGTGCTCCTCCATTACATGTCACTGCACACACGTGTATACACTGCACATGACGGCTCTTACCCTGTGATATAAGAGGCTGGTGCTCCTCCATTACATGTCACTGCACACACGTGTATACACTGCACATAACGGCTCCTACCTTGTAATATAAGAGGCTGGTGCTCCTCCGTTACATGTCACTGCACACACGTGTATACACTGCACATGACGGGTCTTACCCTGTGATATAAGAGGCTGGTGCTCCTCCATTACATGTCCCTGCACACACGTGTATAGACTGCACATGACGGCTCTTACCCTGTGATATAAGAGGCTGGTGCTCCTCCATTACATGTCACTGCACACACGTGTATACACTGCACATAACGGGTCCTACCTTGTAATATAAGAGGCTGGTGCTCCTCCAGTACATGTCACTGCACACACGTGTATACACTGCACATGACGGGTCTTACCCTGTGATATAAGAGGCTGGTGCTCCTCCGTTACATGTCACTGCACACACGTGTATACACTGCACATGACGGCTCTTACCATGTGATATAAGAGGCTGGTGCTCCTCCATTACATGTCACTGCACACACGTGTATACACTGCACATGACGGCTCTTACCTTGTGATATAAGAGGCTGGTGCTCCTCCATTACATGTCACTGCACACACGTGTACACACTGCACATGACGGCTCTTACCCTGTGATATAAGAGGCTGGTGCTCCTCCATTACATGTCACTGCACACACGTGTATACACTGCACATGACGGCTCTTACCCTGTGATATAAGAGGCTGGTGCTCCTCCATTACATGTCACTGCACACACGTGTATACACTGCACATGACGACTCTTACCCTGTGATATAAGAGGCTGGTGCTCCCCATTACATGTCACTGCACACACGTGTATACACTGCACATGACGGCTCTTACCCTGTGATATAAGAGGCTGGTGCTCCTCCATTACATGTCACTGCACACACGTGTATACACTGCACATGACGGCTCTTACCTTGTGATATAAGAGGCTGGTGCTCCTCCATTACATGTCACTGCACACACGTGTATACACTGCACATGACGGCTCTTACCCTGTGATATAAGAGGCTGGTGCTCCTCCATTACATGTCACTGCACACACGTGTACACACTGCACATGACGGCTCTTACCCTGTGATATAAGAGGCTGGTGCTCCTCCATTACAGGTCACTGCACACACGTGTACACACTGCACATGACGGCTCTTACCCTGTGATATAAGAGGCTGGTGCTCCTCCATTACATGTCACTGCACACACGTGTATACACTGCACATGACGGCTCTTACCCTGTGATATAAGAGGCTGGTGCTCCTCCATCATGGCCTCCTTGTACAGATCCTTGTGGCCTTCTATATACTCCCACTCCTCCATGGAGAAATAGACAGTGACGTCCTGACACCTTATAGAAACCTGACAACACAATGACACCGTCATCACCCAGACCCTCCAGTGCTGTTACTGGAGAATTTCCCAGCATTCCCAGCAGTGTCACCTCTCCAGTCAGCAGCTCCATCATCTTGTGGGTGAGCTCTAGGATCTTCTGCTCATGTATCAGGGGGTGAGGGGGAGGCTCTGTGATGGGGGAGGGTCCTGCTCCACCCTCCTGACTCCTGGAGATGGATGATGGGAGTCACACAGTCCCCGATGTCTTCTTCACTATTGTGTACTCCTGTGGATGGAGAGAGACACTTAGGGAATAAACCCTTCAGGGGCCATGTGCTCTCCTCCGGCCTCTCCTCCTGGTACAACGTGCCTACTTACCTCCTCATGGCTCCTACATGACTATTGGTCACTGGTCACATGACACATCACTCACCATACTGGGGGCTGATCTTCAGGTTCTCCGTCACTTGGAAGGTCTGGGGGCCGTTCTCCAGGACCCTGGACTCTTCCTATCACTTCCTATGATGGATTCTCCTTCCCGATGTCTGACTTGTTACAGAATACAATACAGAGGAGAGAAATCTAGAGAAGTTTACCTCTCCGCTCAGCAGGGAGATGATCTCCAAGGTGAGGTCTAATATTCTTCTGCTGATCTCCTTCCTGTCCATCCTCGGTGCCTCATTCAGGAGAAGGCTCGTATTACTGGTTTTCTTCATGAAGCCTCCAAAAAAGGAATAAAGAAATAAAGGTTAATCAGTGAGTCCCATGTCCCCTATAATGAGGCTGATAAAAAGTAAAACTCCTCCTGCAAAACTGAGAGGGAAATACTCTGAGCTCCTGGCAGTGCAGTGTTTGGAGGCAGGAGACCCTGTGTAATGGCGGTTTAAGTAACACGCCATCACACGACCATTTTTAGCACCAATGAAAGTCTATGGGGCTATTCACATGGCTGTTTTTTCAATGGCCAGTGAATGGCGCCCGTCAAAAAATAGTCAAAAGGAAAAGGAAAAAGTCTGGTACCGTGTTAGCCAACAGAAAACTAGTTTAGTGCTCTCAATAATGGGTAACAATAATAGAAGCAATGATGTTTCATAGCGAGCCTTCAAGACATCGCCAGTCCCTTCATCAGGAGGACTACAAGAATGTATGAATAAACAGAAATATATATACAATAAGAGCAGAGACATGGGGGAATGAATGGATATGTGAAGAACAACAGAACATCAAAGTTCTGGAGAATGAGTCCTTAATTATCTTACAGATAAGTGATGTGAAAGTTTTATAGTCTCTAAACTGATTGTCTCAGAGACCTGGTGTCCCCTCTATGTCTATGGGAGACTCTTTAGATCTTGTAGTGTGCCATAAATCCCGTGGACAAATTCAGTCCAGAAGTCAACTTCTCCAATACAAGGAAAAGAAAGAGAACCAGCATGTACCTCTGGTTGTGACCTACCCACCTGGCTAGAGAGGACCTAGAGGCTTTCTGGCCCTTGTTCTTTCCCACAAAGAGAACCAGTAGGTTGTCGGACTTTCTGAAGTTTTCTGTAGAGGAGATGTAGTTTAGAACAGCCCGTCTAACATCCAGAGAGTGGAAGGATAGCTCTCTGTCGTTAGAGGGGTGCTGACAGAAGGATGGCAGTGTAATTTCCTTGCTCCGATGGAAGCTGGATACGACCTTAGGAAGAAAACCTGGATGAAGACGGAGGATGATCCTATCAGCACAGACACGTAGGTAGGGTTCCCCAACAGATAGTGCCTGCAATTAAGGGACAATGATTTTATTGGACAATTGGCAATGGGTTCGAAAAGAGGCAGCGTGAGACCTGAGAGGACATTGTTTAAATCCCAGGAGGGAATACGAGAAGTGACAGTTGGGCGAAGTCTGGTGGCCTCTCTAATGAATCTCCTGACCCAGCGATGACCTGTTATATCTTGGTAAAAGCAGCTCAAGGCCAAAATTTTAACCTTCAGGGTGGAAGGTCTAAGTCCCAGGTCAAGGCCCTGCTGCAGGAAATCCAAGATCTTCTGAATGTTGGGTTTATCTAAGTGCGGTGAATTTTCGCCACTCCAGGAGCAAAACCGCTTCCAAATTTTGAGGTAGATTGCAGAGGTTACCTTCTTTCTGGAAGCTTTCAGGGTAGAAATAAACTTGTCCGATAACCCATGTCGCTTTAGGGTCTGGGTCTTAGGATCAATGCTGCCTATTTAAGGAACTGTGGGTTTGGGTGTAGAACAGGACCCTGATGGAGAAGATTCTTCTGCGTAGGAAGGGGCCAAGGCTCCTGGATAGAGCATCTCTTGAGGGATGCGAACCAGCTTCTCTTCGGCCGCAATGGAGTAAGATTCAAGATTACGGTGGCTCTGTCCTGACGTATTTTCTGGATCACCCTCAGGATAAATGGAAGCGGAGGGAAGGCATAGCATAGTGTCCAATGCCAACGGGCGAAGGCGTCCAGGGTGTGAGGTCTGTCCCTGGGGTTTAGGGAACAGAATATCCCCACCTTTGAGTTTGTCCTGGTGGCGAAAAGGTCCACATCGAGCATACCCCATCTGTCTACCACCATCCTGAATGCTTCCTTGTTCAAAGACCATTTTATGTGGTCTATTTTGTGGCGGCTAAGGAAATCTGCTTCCTGGTTCAGTGTTTCTTTGAGATGAATGGCAGAAATAGAGGAAACCTTCTGTTCCGCCCATGTGAAGATCTTTGCTGTTAGCGTCCGAACAGTTGCTCATCGCGTTCCCCCTTGGTGAGAGAGGTAAGCAATGGCGGTCGTGTTGTCCGAAAGTACCCTTAAGCGGTGATAACGCAGGATCTCCTCTGCTACCTTCAGTGCCTCCCAGACTGCTCTCAGCTCCCTGAAGTTTGAGGACTGAGATCGATTGGGGCCAGGTACCCTGAAAGAGATGTTTTCCTACTCTTGCGCCCCAGCCCGACAGACATGCGTCTGTTACTACATGTATCAAGGGAGATTTCTGCCAAGGAGTACCTCTGGATAGATTACCGTGGTCTTTCCACTAGTCTAGGGACTTTTGTACCTGTAATGGTAAGGTTACCAGATGATCCAGGGAGGACTGATGTCTGTCCCAGACCCTCAGGATCCAAGACTGGAAAGGTCTGAAGTCTATCTGGCACCAGGGGACTGCCGAAATACAGGACGTTAGCAGACCCAGCAGGCTCATCGCTTCTCTGATTGAATGTGTCCTTCTTCTTTGAAAGGCTCTGACTTTCTGCTGGAGCATTGAGATCTTGTCCTGTGGTAGGAATACCGCTTGCCTCTGGGAATCCAGGATTTTACCCAGGAAACAAACTCTTCTGGAGGGAGAGAGGGTAGACTTGCTTGTGTTTATGATCCATCCGAGGCTGTCTAGGGTGGAGAGGAAAAAATTTAGATCTGAGTTGATCTGATGGAGATCTTTGCTGATTAGGAGAAAATCGTCTAAGTAGGGTACCACCATCAGGCCCTTACTTCTCAAGAATGCTACCATCTCTACCACAACTTTGGTAAAAATCCTTGGGGCCGAGGAGATCCCGAGGGGGAGGGCTTTGAACTAATAGTGATGAACCCCGCCTCTTATGTCATGGATTGCAAACCAGAGAAACCTCTTGGAGTTGACATGAATAGGGACATGATAGTAGGCATCTCACAGGTCTACTGGGCACATGAAGACGTCTTTGTTTAGGAATGGTACTGTGGATATAAGGGACTCCATTCTGAATTTCCGGTAAAGGGTGAATTTGTTTAGAGGTTTTAGGTTTATAATTGTACGAAATGTACCCTCCTTTTTCTTGACCAGAAACAAGTTTGACTAGAACCCCTGGCCCCTCTCTCGAGGTGGGACAGGAGTGACTACATTCATCTGAAGGAGATTCTGAACTCTCTGCCAAATGTTGGATTGAAAATGAGTCAGAGTGAATCTGTTTGGGGGCTTTGAAGACAACTCTATTTGATAACCTAAACCAATAGCTCCTGAGATCCAGGGATTGTGGGAAATAGCTTCCCACTCTGACAGGAAACTTGAGAGTCTTCCCCCCACCCCGACATCATTGTTTGTCAGATGGTCTTTGGTGAGAAGAGGACTGACCCCTGCCATTTCCCCCTTTGGGTTAGCTTTCCCCCTGTAGGATCTTTCTTGGCCTGAAGCTGGGCGAAAGGGATATCGGCGCCTGAAGGATCGGTCCTCAAGGAACCCCTTCTTTTTGTCAGCGGCCTTCTCCAAAATCTTGTCCAGAGCTGGACCAAACATATACTCCCCCGAGAAGGTGATAGAGCAAAGCTTTAATTTGAAAGTCTTGTCACTGGACCAGCACTTCATCCAAAGCGCCCGTCTGGCAGCATTGGAGAGTGCCGCATCCCTGGCGGAGAATTGGACCCATCAGCCAGAAAGGCGGTGGTAGATTTTAGGAGAGGTAGGGAATTGAGAATTTTTTCTCTAGATGTCTTATTCTTTATATGATCTTCAAACTCTCTTAGCCAAAGAAACATGGATCTACTAAGGAGGTAGCCGCAACGTTAGTTTTAATATTAAACATAGCAGCCTCCCAAGATTTTCTGAGGAGGCTGTCAGCCTTACGATCCATGGAATCCCTTAACTGGGAGGCATCCTCAAAGGGAAGGGAGGTCTTCTTGTTCACCTTGGCCACCTGGACATCTATTTTGGGGATCTCATTAAAGATCTTAGATTCTTCCGGATCAAACAGTAATCTGTTCTTGAAGGGGGTGGAAACTCCTAGATGTCTCTCAGGGTCTGCCCATTCCTCCATAACCATATCCTTGATGTTCTCATTAATGGGAAACATGTGTGTTTTCTTAACCCTTAAGCCTCTGAACATTTCCTCCTGAATGGAGTGGGCATGTTGGACCTCCTCCACCCCCATTGTAGATCTGACCGCTCTAAGTAGATCGGACATGTCATCCATGGGAAAGTAAAATCTGCGGCCACTGTCCACAGAGTCAGAGACTCTTTCCCCTTCCTCCCAGGACCTGACCGATGGGACACTATCCTCTGCTATAGATTCGGAGTCAGAAGAGGGAGGAGATCTAGCACGCTTCCTCTTGGGCTGGGGTAATTCGGAAGGGTTAGGAGATAGGTGAGCCAAAGACGACCGTATCTCTTCTTGTATCATAGATCTGAGTTCCTCTTTCAGAGGGCGCTTCATCATGTACAATGTTAGATATACACCTCTTGCAAAGCTTCTTGGGGTAATTATCTGGAAGTTTGCTATTACAGGAGATACACTTGAGGGATATCTTGACCTTTTTCTGAGCCTCCTTAGAGACCTGAAAAGGAGGAGAAGGCACCCATAAGGGAAACAGCTGGAGAGGAGGAGGGAGGTTGGGGGGTGGCTTTAGTAAGGTGCCTAAACTGAAATCAGAGGCCTCAGGTACCCGGATGCAATAGATGCCATAAACAGAGTGGCCCTCTCTTTTCAAAAAGAAGGGAAGAGCCAAAATAAGTACCCCCAAAGCTAGGCTGGAACCTGAAAGGGAGAAACAGCCCATGTAATAAGGGGAGCCCCCCCACCCTCCCCGGCAGCAGGTGAGGGGAACCAGCAGACTCTCTGACCATGCACAACATTAACCCCGAAGGGGACTCAAGGATGGTGGCAGCGTGGCAGTGTAAAGTAGAACTGGATTTCCAAAAGAGCTGTCAAAAATTAAAGGTGGAATCTAATTGGTTGCTATGGGCAACTAAGCCAGTTCTACTTTACACCAGTTTGATAAATTACCCCAAATGTCCCTATAGTGTCCACAGCAGCTATAATGTCCCCTAGAGTGCCCCCCAGTAATAATAACATCCTATATTGTGCTCCAGGCAGTAATCCCTGTATAGTGTCCACAAAAATAATAGAATTGCTCCTACTGTGCCTCCCCAATAGAAACACCCCCACACTGCCCCATATAATAATTTCCCCCACACTGCCCTCCATAGTAATCCCCCCATAGTAATTTGCCCCCCCCTCCCACACACACAGTAATTTTCCCCACATTGCCCCATAAAATAATTTGCCCCCACATAGCAATCCCTCCTATAATAATTTGCCCCCATACTGCAATTTCCCCCGGATGCACTGTCTCTTCACATGTCCTCCTGCATGCCCCCCCCATGTCCCCCAAAGTTGGCACATAAAATAAAAAATAAAAATAAAAGCTAAATACTCACCTATGTCCAGGCGCGCACACTTCACTGTGCTGTGTCCCGAAACAGGCGCACATGATGATGTCATCACACACGCCTGCGCCGGGATTTCACTACAGCAAAGGCTCCTGTGCCCCGCCGCAGTATGTGGGCGTTCGGGTCCCTTTTGTAATCCGCCACTGCCTACAACCCACAACTAGAGGTACTAAGGAAAACTGCCCAAAAGCTCAAGCTTGATAAAGACCTTACGGTTGAAACGCTGCTGCACTTTTGGTCAAATAAAGAAAGGAAACCGCCAGAACAAGAGTGCCGTAATCTTCTTTACGTTACACTGTATGGACTGAGGATCCATGGGCCGGGACCTGACATTACAGGCACCACCACTGAACGATCATCTGTTAAGGAACAGTAAGTAGTGCTGCCCGAACCGTTGCTGTGTATATATAGAAATGGCCATGTTGTCATAAGAGGTCACATGATCGGAGTTTGTCACGTGACCTGCTCCCAATTTAAACAGGCTTACTCTAGGCCAGGCATGGCCAACCTGAGGCTCTCAAGCTGTTGGAAAACTACAACTTCCACTATGCCCTGCTGTAGGTATTCTGGGCATGCTGGGGGTTGTAGTTTTTCAACAGCTGGAGAGCCTCAGGTGAGCCTTCCCTGCTCTAGGCCATAGAGAGGAGTTGATGGTCACATGTTCCATCCTCATCATGTAACTAGGAAGCATAGGGAGTGTGTGGCCAGAGGCGGATGTTTATTACCATGGAAACCTGGACGCTAGTAGGAATAAAGAAGGGGTCATGTGATTGGGGGGCAAGACTGCACCGCCAGGATATTGGGATTCTTACTCCATAAAACACTTACTCTTCTTTGTTTTATGGAGAGGACCCGCGGTCACTTGATTGGCTTGCTTCGTCACATGACCAGGATGTGCCAGCGCACTTGGGGTGCGGCCGTGGGCGCAGGTGGCCATATGTCTCTACAGATACTAGACACTCGTTGTAGAGTGAAGCGTCAGGTTATCGGGCCGTGTTATATGATTTATATATTGAATGGGGCACCCGATCTCTCTAGATACTGGAAATAGGAATAGGCATAGTGGGTGCACCAAACTGGATTACCAATAGGAATACATTCTGATTAAAGATCCAGTGGTGGCAACTTTTTACCACCTTCTGAAGATTCATAAAGATCCACTCAATCCCCCGGGCCGACCAATTATCGCGGACATCCTATTACTTACCAGTAATCTGTCCCATTATATAGATTTGCTGCTACAAAAACATGTCCTAAACTTAGATTCATACCTGAAAGATTCCACCTCTTTGATCAGGAAAAACTGCGACTGGTAAAAGGGATGCCACTGGTTGACGCTCAATGTATCAGCATTATATACCGTCCCTTGCACCCCATCTACTCCTCTCACACCGCCGCTGACTGCGTCTACAACTGTCATGTGACAGCAGACATTTCCCGACTTAACCCTTTACATCACATTTCACATGGGCCAGAACTTGTGCTCATTGGGATCAGGTTTATACTGACATACAACATTTTGTCATTTCAAGACAGTTTATACCAACAAACACAGGGGACCGCAATGGGCACGAGGTTCATGCCGAGTCTTGTGAACCTCTTTATGGGGAAATTCCATGACTCATTTATATATAGATCCAAATTCTGGGGGAAGAATATCATACTGTACCAACGGTACATAGATGACCTGCTATTCATATGGGATGGCAATGTATCTTCCATCCATGAATTTCTTGACCACATTAATGCAAACGACTGGGGTTCAAAATTCACCAGCACATTCAGTGAGTCATCCATAGAATTTTTGGATCTAGAGTTGTGTAAAGAAAAAACGACCATACTCACCAGAACCTTTTTTTTTTAAAGGCAACAGCTGTCTCCACTATTCTAGCACACATTACAACTGCTGTTCCAGGACTCCTTGAGACAAAGCAGGACTACAAGATCTATATCCCCGACACACAGCAGGACTAAGAGATACCAATCCCTGACACACAGCAGGACTATGAGATCCCGATCCCTGACACACAGCAGAACTATCAGATCCCAATCCCCGACACACAGCAGAACTATCAGATCCCAATCCCTGACACACAGCAGGACTATGAGATCCCAATCCTTGACACACAGCAGGACTATGAGATCCCGACCCTGACACACAGCCGGACTAAAAAATCCCGACCCTGACACACAGCAGGACTATGAGATCCCAATCCCTGACACACAGCAGGACTAGGAGATCCCAATCCCTGACACACAGCAGGACTAGGAGATCCCGATCCCTGACACACAGCAGGACTATCAGATCCCGACACACAGCAGGACTATGAGATCCAGATCCCCGACACACAGCAGGACTATGAGATCCAGATCTCTGACATATAGCAGGACTATAAGATCCCAATCCCTGACACAGCAGGACTATGAGATCCCGATCCCTGACACACAACAGGAATTTGAGATCCTCCTTCTTGACCTCCCCTCTGCCTTCTACATTACTCTGTGCTCCTCCTTCTTGACCTCCCCTTGTCCTGCTGTGTGTCAGGATCTCATAGTCCTGCTGTGTCAGGGATCGGGATCTTATAGTCCTGCTATATGTCAGAGATCTGGATCTCATAGTCCTGCTGTGTGTCGGGGATCGAGATCTCATAGTCCTGCTGACACACAGCAGGACTATGAGATCCTGATCCCAGACATACAGCAGGACTATGAGATCCCAATCCTTGACACACAGCAGGACTATGAGATCCAGATCTCCGACATATAGCAGGACTATAAGATCCCGATCCCTGACACACAGCAGGACTAGGAGATCCCGATCCCTGACACACAGCAGGACTATGAGATCCCGATACCTGACACACAGCAGGACTATGAGATCCTGATCCCTGACACACAGCAGGACTATGAGATCCTGATCCATGACACACAGCAGGACTATGAGATCCTGATCCCTGACACACAGCAGGACTATGAGATCCTGATCCCTGACACACAGCAGGACTATGAGATCCTGATCCCTGACACACAGCAGGACTATGAGATCCTGATCCCTGACACACAGCAGGACTATGAGATCCTGATCCCTGACACACAGCAGGACTATGAGATCCTGATCCCTGACACACAGCAGGACTATGAGATCCCGATACCCGACACACAGAAGGACTATGAGATCCTGATCCCTGACACACAGCAGGACTATGAGATCCTGATCCCTGACACACAGCAGGACTATGAGATCCTGATCCCTGACACACAGCAGGACTATGAGATCCCGATCCCTGACACACAACAGGAATTTGAGATCCTCCTTCTTGACCTCCCCTCTGCCTTCTACATTACTCTGTGCTCCTCCTTCTTGACCTCCCCTCTGCCTTCTACATTACTCTCTGCTCCTCCTTCTTGACCTTTCCTCTGCCTTCTACATTACTCTGTGCTCCTTCTTGACCTTTCCTCTGCCTTCTACATTTCTCTGTGCTCCTCCTTCTTGACATTTCCTCTGCCTTCTACATTACTCTGTGCTCCTCCTTCTTGACCTCCTCTCTGCCTTCTACATTACTCTGTGCGTCTCCTTCTTGACCTCCCCTCTGCCTTCTACATTACTCTGTGCTCCTCCTTCTTGACCTTTCTTCTGCCTTCTACATTACTCTGTGCTCCTCCTTCTTGACCTTTCCTCTGCCTTCTACATTACTCTGTGCTCTTCCTTCTTGACCTTTCCTCTGCCTTCTACATTACTCTGTGCTCCTTCTTCTTGACCTTTCCTCTGCCTTCTATATTACTCTGTGCTCCTCCTTCTTGACCTTTCCTCTGCCTTCTATGTTACTCTGTGCTTCTCCTTCTTGACCTTTCCTCTGCCTTCTACATTACTCTGTGCTCCTCCTTCTTGACCTTTCCTCTGCCTTCTAAATTACTCTGTCCTCCTCCTTCTTGACCTTTCCTCTGCCTTCTACATTACTCTGTGCTCCTCCTTCTTGACCTTTCCTCTGCCTTCTACATTACTCTGTGCTCCTCCTTCTTGACCTTTCCTCTGCCTTCTACATTACTCTGTGCTTCTCCTTCTTGACCTTTCCTCTGCCTTCTATATTACTCTGTGCTCTTCTTTCTTGACCTTTTCTCTCCCTTCGACACTGTTGAACACTCTCTCCTCCTACAAATCTTCCCTTGGTGTCAAAGACCTAGCCCTCTCCTGTATCTCCTCGTACCTCACTAACAGAAGCTGCAGCGTTTCCCATTCATACACCACCTCCTCGTCACGCCCCCTTTCTGTTGGTGTCCCTCAAGGCTCAGTCCTGGGTCCCCTGCTTTTCTCCACTTATACATTCAGCCTGGGACAGCTTATAGAGTCCCATGGCTTCCAATGCCACCTCTATGCTGAAGACACTCAAATCTACCTCTCCGGCCCAGGTGTTGCTTTCCTCCTATCCAGAATCCCAGCGTGTCTGTCTGCAATATCTTCATTCTTCTCTTCCCGCTTCCTAAAACTCAACATGGGGAAAACTGAATTCATTGTCTTTCCCCATGTCACTCAGCCCCCTACCTGACCTCTCCATCACAGTTAATAGCAAAACACTTTCTCCAGTCTCTCATATTCGCTCCTTCCTCACCACTGAGTCAACTAAAATACTAGTGCATGCCCTCATCATCTGCCGCCTGGACTACTGCAACATCCTCCTGTGTGGCCTCCCATCCAGCACTCTCGCTCCCCTCCAATCTATCCTCAACTCTGCTGCCAGGTTACTCCACCTCTCCCCTGGTTTCTCCTTTGCCTCCCGCCTGCCAATCCCTTCACTGGCTCCCCACAGCCCAGAGAATTCAGTTTAAAATACTTACAGTGACATATAAGGCCGTCCACGACCTGCCCCGTCCGTACGACTCCGACCTGCTTCCCTGATACATCCCCACTCATAATCTCAGATCCTCACAGGACCTTCTCCTCAGTTCTCCTCTCATCTGTTCCTCACACAATCGACTACAGAAGGTTTCTCCCATGCCTCTCCTCTTTTCTGGAACTTGCTACCCCCAACACCCAAACCTTCAAGAGTAACCTGAAAACCCACCTTTTCAGGAAAGCCTACCATCTGCAATGGGCATGCTGCCACCCCACCGCCACATGAGCAGCCTATACCCTCACATATTGTGTTCTCACCTTCCCTTATAGATTGTAAGCTCTTGCGGGCAGGGTCCCCTACCCCTCTGTCCCAGTCTGTTAATAGTTTCTTGTTTACTGTGTTTTATTATTTCTGTGTAACCCCAGCTGGATGTACAGCGCCATGGAATTAATAGCACTTTAAAATAAATAATAATAACCCCCACTATTTCCACTACTCCTCCCCCCATCATACTAAGCTGAGGAGCGGAGAAGAATTCCTTGTGCGTAATGGAGGAGAATCTCCAGAGGTGACATGTCTGAGCTCTCCACCACACTGTCTCCTCACAGCTCATCTTACCTGCAGGTTGGAGGAATGGCTGATACCAGAGAGAACAAGAGCCCTGACTACCGACCAGGACCTGCCCGGTATCTGCTGCACTGCCAGAGCTGAAGGACCTGCCCGGTATCTGCTGCACTGCCAGAGCTGAAGGACCTGGGGTGACGTCACCGTCATGTGATCAGTGCAGGGGGCGGGGCTCAGCAATGGGGAGGAGAAGAGGTGGTGAAGGACCTGGGGTGACGTCAGAGTCATGTGATCAGTGCAGGGGGCGGGGCTCAAAAGTGGAGAGGAGGAGGAGGTGAAGGACCTGGGGGATGTCACTGTCATGTCATTAGTACAGGGGGCGGGGCTCAGCAGTGGGGAGAGAAGAAGAGGTGGTGAAGGACCTGTGATGATGTCACCATCATGTGATCAGGGCAGGGGGTGGGGCTCAGTAGTGGAGAGGAGAAGGGGTAGTGAAGGACCTGTGATGATGTCACCATCATGTGATCAGGGCAGGGGGTGGGGCTCAGTAGCAGAGAGCAGAAGTGGTGAAGGACCTGTGATGAGGTTACCATCATGTGATCAGAGTAGGGGCGGAGTTTAGTAGTGCAAAGGAAAAAAGCTGACAGACCTGTGAAGATGTAAAAGCAATAGTAGAGCAGCACTCGCGAACCTGTCGTCCACACCGGAATGCAACAGCAATCCGATGAACAGGAACTTCTTTATTGGACAAGCCACATGGAACGCGTGCAACAAACAAATAGCAACGTTTCGGCTATGAACTAGCCTTTATCAAGCCCAATGCATACTGTGCATCACAAACATTATAAAGTGCATCCGGCTCCACCTTTCAACTCGGGGAGCCAATGAAATGCATATGTCGCTTAGAGCACATTGCACCCCAGCTGTGAATCATTACAAGGGTTAATCAATCACATGTATATTATTTACCTATAAGGTGCAAGAAGCAATGTGACACCTTATGGTGGCTGAATGGCAGTCCGAACCAAACTGCTTCGCGCGTCCTTCCAATGCGCATGTCCGAGAGCGTATAATTCACTAGAGACTGGAGGATCCCCCACCTTTTGTGTCTGGCAGGGGGTCTATTTTCAGTACCATTGCTGGATAGATTACTACGTACCCACGCGACCTCCGCCCCTTCCTATATTAGGGACACGAGTCATTTCTTGTCCAAATTGCGAGACATCACTCATCTACCTGTACATTTCTATCTGGTAGGTCTTCATGTGGTTTCTCTGTACACATCTATTGAACACGAGTATGGTTTAAATGTCGTCGATGTGGCGCTGGCTGGCACGGGGCTCTCCCTAGGTGCTCGCCAGTTTGTCCTACAGCTTCTGGAATCACATGTATATTATTTACCTATAAGGTGCAAGAAGCAATGTGACACCTTATGGTGGCTGAATGGCAGTCCGAACCAAACTGCTTCGCGCGTCCTTCCAATGCGCATGTCCGAGAGCGTATAATTCACTAGAGACTGGAGGATCCCCCTGGCAGAGGGTCTATTTTCAGTACCATTGCTGGATAGATTACTACGTATGGTTTAAATGTCGTCGATGTGGTGCTGGCTGGCACGGGGCTCTCCCTAGGTGCTCGCCAGTTTATCCTACAGCTTCTGGAGGTGGTTCTGAAGAGAAATTACTTTCTCTTTGGGGACACCTTTTATCAACAACAGCGGGGTGTGGCCATGGGGTCCGATGTGGCCCCGACTTATGCCAACATCTTCATGGCAGAGGTTGAGGACAGACTGCTATATCATTCTGAGCACTATGGGGGGGTCCTGCGCTGGTGGCGCTACATCGACGACATCTTCATGATATGGGAAGGGACGAAGGAGGAGCTTGATAATTTTGATCAGCATTTGAATCAAGGGGTTCCTGGCCTTCATTTTACTGCAACAGTATCTCAGGAGGAGTTGGAATTCCTTGATGTGAGGTTGTATGTAGAATAGGGCTTATTGGAAATGGATCTCTGTCAGAAACCGACGGACAAGAACAATCTGTTGAGGCAGGATAGTCATCATCCCGACACATGTTGGACTCATTACCTTGGAGTCAGATGTTACGTGCCAGGAGAGTGGTGTCAGAGGATAGTAAACTACATGTGAGATTGAAGAGGATATCCACACAAGTTGCTACATAAGACTAGACAGAGGTTGTCGTTGGTGGATCGAGAGACCGCACTCCACACTGTATCTAGTGTTAAAACTACGGATCGCATTCCCTTTGTTTCCGCTTTTGGAAAGCACAGTGGAGGTATAGCGCAGATCCTGAAGAAGGAGCGGCACATACTTCAGAGAGGCCTGCCCCATATAAATGAGTCCTGTAATCCACCAATGATGGCATACAAGAGGAATGCCAACTTGGGGGATAAACTGGTCAGGACGGACACAGGTGGCACTAGTGGGGATGGACAACGCTATTTAGCACCCAGGTAGATGGGTAATTTCCCGTGCTTGCGTTGCTCCAATTGCGACAACCTGATGAGGGGGGATTCCTTTGTCCATCCTTATAGTGGTCTGAGATCTCAGATCAAACAATTCCACACTTGTAGATCTAGAGATGTCACTTACATGATACAGTGCCCAGCCTGATCTATGTCGGGGAGACCACGATGGAAATAAGAGAGCCAATTAACAAGCACAAAAGTACTACTCGAAGAAAAATGATGGACAAACCTGTCGCAGAACACGTTGTCGAGTGTGGCCACTATTAGCCGACTAAGGTTTCGGGTCATAGACTCAGTTGGAACATTGAGGAGAAACGTATTCTCCATAAGGGGTTAAAATGGATTGAGTATTGAATGTTGAGTTCAATGTGAGTAATATTAATTAGATCTCAGCCGTAGGGTGGCTATAACAATGTATATAGATGTGCCTCCTCTATTGTATTATTTTATATACATTATGTTTTTATCATAATGTTTTTATTGCACTATTTGCACTTTTTATTGGTATTTGGGATACCTGGCGGTTGTTTCCGGGTGCTCCGAACCTATGTGCCTTTTACTAGTTATGACTGAGTGTCTTCTGGTGGTTGATTGTGTCCCTTGGGCGCTATTCACACACACCCGGATAGGGTATACTCTATGACTGGCTATCTGCTGCCCCTGGCTGTTAGTTGGGGAGTACGGATGCTGCCGAGTTGTTTGATGTGTAGGTTAATAGCATGGATAAGTTTTTTCTTAATGTTGTTTCATGGGTTTGCGCAAGATAGAGGCGTAGGTTAATGTGTAGTCATGTGATCGTCACATGCGATGGATTAATGCCGAGCGGTAGCGCGCACTCCTGCTCATGTTAGCGAATGATACGGTCTCGGACATGCGCATTGGAGGACGCGCGAAGCAGTTTGGTTCGGACTGCCATTCAGCCACCATAAGGTGTCACATTGCTTCTTGTACCTTATAGGTAAATAATATACTTGATTCCAGAAGCTGTAGGACAAACTGGCGAGCACCTAGGGAGAGCCCCGTGCCAGCCAGCGCCACATCGACAACATTTAAACCGTACTCGTGTTCAATAGATGTGTACAGAGAAACCACCAGACCTACCAGATAGAAATGTACAGGTAGATGACTGATGTCTCGCAATTTGGACAAGAAATGACTCGTGTCCCTAATATAGGAAGGGGCGGAGGTCGCGTGGGTACGTAGTAATCTATCCAGCAATGGTACTGAAAATAGACCCCTGCCAGACACAAAAGGTGGGGGATCCTCCAGTCTCTAGTGAATTATACGCTCTCGGACATGCGCATTGGAAGGACGCGCGAAGCAGTTTGGTTCGGACTGCCATTCAGCCACCATAAGGTGCCACATTGCTTCTTGCACCTTATAGGTAAATAATATACATGTGATTGATTAACCCTTGTAATGATTCACAGCTGGGGTGCAATGTGCTCTAAGCGACATATGCATTTCATTGGCTCCCCGAGTTGAAAGGTGGAGCCGGATGCACTTTATAATGTTTGTGATGCACAGTATGCATTGGGCTTGATAAAGACTAGTTCATAGCCGAAACGTTGCTATTTGTTTGTTGCACGCGTTCCATGTGGCTTGTCCAATAAAGAAGTTCACGGGAGATGCTGCCATTACCCTTTCGTTGGATCTGTGATGATGTCATTATTGTGTAATCCTTGGAGGGGCGGGGCTCAGCAGTGATGGGCATAAGAGGTGGTGAATGACCTGGGGTGACGTCACCGTCATGTGATCAGTGCAGGGGGCGGAGCTCAGCAGTGGAGAGGATAAGAGGGCTGTGATGATGATCATCAGGGGCCGGAGCTTTTCATGAAGAAGCGATGAGTCTAGTGGCTTTTCTCTTTCTATAGAGCCAAAACAATGCTGGGAGTTGTAGTTCTCTCCCTTGATATCCTATAATACCACCCTGGATATGCTAGGAGTTGTAGTTCTCTCCTCTAAAATACTAGGACCTGTGGTGAATTTAGTCGACTTCTGGGACATGTACTTCAGTTTCGGGAGGAGAATGTTGTCCTTCCTGGTGCTGAACTGAAACCTGAGACAAAGTCTTCTGCGGATATTTGAGTTCGGGCGGCAGGATGGTTGGAAGCTTCGATACCCTGATGTCAGAGGTCACCCGCTCCTCTTATGTAGACGACCTCCAACACCGAGATCAGAGACCTTGTGCCGTCAGATCACAATGCTGTGTGGGGATTTCTGGCCCTTTCAGTAGAAGACATTGAGGAGATTGATCACGATGGTGTGTAACGTCAGGTCTTATCGAGTCTGCAGCGGCATCAGATGCCCCAAAGAGGCGCTCACTAGGAACTGGCGGAGATTCCCCCAGAAGACTAGGCTAAGTAATGGGAATAGTGGCGGGATGTTTGGTCCACGCCCCCTCTCACACTCCGCCCATTTATAAAAAATGGTAGCAAGACCAAAAAACTAGCAACATGTGCAAATGAACAGTGACTTTATGGCACCAGAATTCAGGCTCAGGGGCTTCATAAATTACCCCAATTGTCTTTAAGGAAGTACTAATGCTGAGAGCGGGGGCACATACCATGCAGAAAGGACGTAAAGACAAACCTGCCGATTATTGGCTGCAGCAGACGTCTTAGAGGAGTCTCTCTGAGAAAAGAAACTGCATAATGGAATAACAAGGATGTCATCTGTAGAAAATCCTCCACAACTGATGGCTCTTTGCCCTGCCATTCACTCTAATAGGCTTCGTAGGCCTGAGGCCTATAAGGCAGTAACTCCTGGCGCAGGAACACAGCGCTGTGATGTCAGCGTCTCTGGCCATAGGCCGGAAGATACCTGCGGGCGGCATCACGAATGGCGGGAAACAGGACGTCACTGGGTCATGTAGAGCTGCGGCCAGCTGTCACATGACGACATTCAACAGAATGTTAGTTTCTAGAGATCCGGGAGGAGTGGAGGCGGCCGTGGACTGATGCAGCCATAATCCAGCGGCGGGGACCAGGTATGAACCCCAGCACGGGCAGATCACACAAATACACCACAGGCAGTTTACAAAATGTTTTCTCTTCGAATCTGATCTTACAAATCATGAGTCAATTTACTTAACCAAATGTGCAGAGCTCCGGCAACGGCATGGTGGGAAAGGAGGTTGACGCAGGTGTACTCTGAGGAGAGTCTAATAGCACGGCAGACTCCTCATAAGGGAAAATAGACTTTTTGGATAATCTTGCAGCTCCCTGATCCACTTCTGGGCAGATTCCTAAGAAGAGCAGTCTTTGGGATCCGGTTTATAAGAAGACTTTCTTGTCGATTTCCTTGTCTGCTCTTTCCCAGAACTTTGGAAACCGGTCTGAGAGAAGAGTATGATTGGGAAGAACGCTGGTCGACAAGAGGGATGGATACTGCCAAAACAGCCAACGAGGGGGTTAATTCAGAAGCTGGCCAAGGTCAGAATACCAGGAGATTCAGTAGAAACCAATTCAGCAGAGTAAGGGTTAATCCAAAAAACAAGCCACTGTTAGATTAGCTGGTAGAACAAATTACTCCTCCGTTGAGCCATTACAACAACATTAGAGGCAAGGCTCAATGCCAGATTCCTACAAAGGCGGCCTGCAACAAATTGATAAAGATCTCAAATTCATATCAGCTGATTTCTTTGACCAAAATGTGAAGCTATTGTAAAAAATGCTAAGAGATTGTCTGCCCTGCTCCTTACTATATTCCCTATATCTGGGCAGGATTTGATGACGATGATGTATAATCTTATATACACGCAGTCTTACCTAGAGGGCCTCGATGCGCTTAGCTGGCAGAAAAAAGGCATAACACCTGACCATAGGCCACAAGGCCCATTTCACCGCCAACCACCTACAACATATCAAATGTAGAAACAAGAAAGGGAGAAGAAGAAGAGGGTCCCAGAGGTTCGAGCGGGGTCTAGAAATGCTAGGTGCAAATTAATAAGCGCGATTATTAAGTCTAATATCAAGTCTAATCTTATTAACTTGCAGAATTTTGAGATTCGCAGAGTTACTAGTCCTCAATGTCCTCACTGGGGCATACCTGGTGAATTTACGTCGCAGATACAAGGGCCCCACATCATGAAACCCCCTATGCATAAAACATCCAGTCTTGAACATAACCCGTTGTTGGACGAGGAGCCAGTGCAAGGCTTTAAGAGGGAGTGATATGCTCTCGGCGGGTAACACCCATTAGTAGTCTTGCTGCGGGGTTCTGCACAAGTTGAAGTTTATGCAAGTTCTTCTTAGGGAGTCCCATGTACAAGGCATTACAATAGTCCAGCCGACTGCTGATCGCTGCTCCCACCAGGACTTTTCTGAGAGGGGATTCAATGTATTTTAGGATCCTCCTCAGGATTTTCAGCTGGTAGTTACAGGTACTGACCACCTGATTTATCTGAGGAGCCAAGGTTAATCTGGAGTCCAAGACCACTCCCAAATCCATGATTTGTGGGGAGAAGAGGCTGTTACAAATATCTGCAAGGTCCTTTAGACTCTGGACCATCCATAGTCAGGTGAGTATACCTCCGTGCTAGCATTGCGTGCAGAAAAAGCTTTTAATGATGTTCGGTGGAGCCGTTCATCTCCGACCTATATGAGAATCCTACAGCTCAAATCGATACGGAAGGTTTTCTTACAGAACCATTTAAGCTGACCAAGAGTTACTCCCTATTAGCCTTACTATGTAATGTAGCCTTCAAACCCCTGACTGTTATCTCGAGGACTCATCCTTTGATCAGGGAACTAAAAAAGGGTCCAGTGAATCTAAAAGAGTTGTCCACCAATGACATCATAGTCATTCTTGAGAGGCCACAATGACATCATAGTCATTCTTGAGAGGCCACAATGACATCATAGTCATTCTTGAGAGGCCACAATGACATCATAGTCATTCTTGAGAAGCCACAATGACATCATAGTCATTCTTGAGAGGCCACAATGACATCATACTCATTCTTGAGAGGCCACAATGACATCATAGTCATTCTTGAGAGGCCACAATGACATCATAGTCATTCTTGAGAGGCCACAATGACATCATAGTCATTCTTGAGAGGCCACAATGACATCATAGTCATTCTTGAGAAGCCACAATGACATCATAGTCATTCTTGAGAGGCCACAATGACATCATACTCATTCTTGAGAGGCCACAATGACATCATACTCATTCTTGAGAAGCCACAATGACATCATAGTCATTCTTGAGAGGCCACAATGACATCATAGTCATTCTTGAGAAGCCACAATGACATCATAGTCATTCTTGAGAGGCCACAATGACATCATAGTCATTCTTGAGAAGCCACAATGACATCATAGTCATTCTTGAGAGGCCACAATGACATCATACTCATTCTTGAGAGGCCACAATGACATCATACTCATTCTTGAGAAGCCACAATGACATCATAGTCATTCTTGAGAAGCCACAATGACATCATAGTCATTCTTGAGAGGCCACAATGACATCATACTCATTCTTGAGAGGCCACAATGACATCATACTCATTCTTGAGAGGCCACAATGACATCATACTCATTCTTGAGAGGCCACAATGACATCATACTCATTCTTGAGAGCCCCCAAGATCAAAACTTAAGGAGTAGCTACAGGAATGGTTGGGTCTAGAGAGAAACACCAAAAATTATTTGACAATTGAATCCTTTTTATTGTAAAAGATTGGTTGAGGACAAAAATAGTCCTGTCTATAACAATACAAAAATACATTCAATGGTTTGTTACTTTGTTACAAAGAACCTCAGGGAACTCTGAGTGACCTTAAAGGGGCTGTCCGACCATTTTGGTGGGGGCTGAGCTGTGCCTAGGCCACGTGACCAATGGTCGTGATGTCACTGACCTAGGGTAAACCAGGATAAGGCCACGGCACTCAAAGGACTCCCAGCGATCTGATGCTGATGACCTCTCCAAACAGTCGGATGACCCCTTTGATCTAGATTGCTTTAATCATCAGATGGAAGCTCATTGAGCGTGTCAGAGCAGATTTTAAGATAGGACCTCCACCTTATAGCGGGAACGATGCCAATCACTAATAGGACCGCCTCCTTGGCATCAAATCCCAGAATGAGCAGAAATTTAAATGCATAAATTAAATAAAGTTATATTGAATCTTTTCCCATAAAACTGTATATCAATCTGGTCGGCTCCTCCTGCTCTATAAACCGCTCCCAGACACCATGTTCCACGTTGCATGTTCACTTTAAAGCAGCTCTCACCCCTTCAGCTGCTGTGATCTCAGCCAGCAAGGAGGACAGCGAGGAAGTTGACAGGCTGCAGGAGGAGGGAAACAGGTTCTGGTTCCTTGTGTGACTGTACATGACTCTAAGGGAGGGCTAAGTGGACTTCTGTGCATGTTACCTTTCCCCTCTCCTCCATCAATCAGAAAGCATACTCGCTGTCTGACTGTCACATATTTTTCTTTTTTTTTTAAAGGAAAGGATTGAGAAGACGAGCGCCTGTCCATCTAATCACCTCTATGTGCCAAATGAATCAGTTTATTGATCCCTGAACGAGACATTTACCAGTATCTGGATCACAGCGTCAAATACGTAACAGCAAACACTTGAACCCCACAAACCCAAACAATAAAGCTTCTTCATGTTTCACTGTCCCTCCGGTCCATGTCCTATCTGTACCATACAATATGCAGACAGCTTCTCTAGCGATACCCGATACACGCTACCGTAATAGTAATAACGATGATAACTAGAGAGGAATCTAATATATTTTACTAGAGTGGCTGCCGTAAAAGTAAATCAAACTGAATAATGTTAAAATTTCAGTTTTTTCGATCTTTCCCCTAAAAATAAAATAATAAAAGTTATTCAATACCCTAGATGTACCCCTAATGGTTCTTAAAAAACAAACAAAAAAAAAAACGGGTCCTGCAAAATTGAAGGTCTCATATAGCTAAAGTGAAGAAAACAAAGTCATGACCGAAGGAACAGAGAGGGGAAAAATGTCACTGGTCCTTAAAGGGGTTATCCAAGTTATATTTATTGATGGCCTATCCTCAGGATAGGTCATCAATATCAGATCGGCGGGGGTCCGACACCCGGCACCCCCGGCGATCAGCTGTTTGAAGAGAAGGCGAGCGCCGTGCCAGCGCTGCCTCCTCTTCATTGTTTACCTACTCGCCGTTGCATCTGCAGCGGTGAGCAGGTGTAATTACACCCAAGCCGTTCCATTCATTTCAATGGGACGGCTCTGTAGTATACACTTGTATAGGAACGAGCCGTCCCATTGAAATGAATGGAACGGCTTGGGTGTAATTACACATGCTCACCGCTGCAGATGCAACGGCGAGTAGGTAAACAATGAAGAGGAGGCAGCGCTGGCACGGCGCTCGCTTTCTCTTCAAACAGCTGATCGGCGGGGGTGCCGGACCCCTGCTGATCTGATATTGATGACCTATCCTGAGGAGAGGTCATCAATAAATATAACTTGGACAACCCCTTTAAGGATAAACTTTGTCATGTCACTAAGGGGTTAAAATGCATTTCAGTCACCTGAGTAGATTTACCTCAAAACTAATTGCAAAATTTACAATTTAACCAGTGACATTTTAGGGAGGGTTTTTCCGGTTTTAATGTGATTGTTGGTGGTGATGGGGGGTTACATGAATATTCTCATCTCAGACATTTCTAGAATATCCTAACAAACGCTGAGGTTTTTTTTCCCGGCTGCCTCTCGGCAGGTTTGCCATGCTGCAGCCGGATCTCTGGCCGGTCCCCATAATAGTGAATGGGGCCAGGGCGGACTTCTGGCAGCACACGGGTGAAAACATTAGTACAGATCAGGCTGTTCCTCTGCCGGACAAGCCTAACGTGAGTGTGAAAAAAGCCTTAGCTGGAAGTTACAAACAAGTGGTCCCAAGAAGGTTACTATAGCAGACAGCACTTGGGGGAAGCTTTAATAGGCAGAAAATATTTTTTTTTAACACGCCACACAGGAGAGTTAGTCTGTAGGAGCAATGAAGGCCACAGCGCTAGGAGAAAGTATATGAGTCAAAAAGACGATGTCGGTCAGTGACAATGGTGACGCTGTCGTTGAGCAAATGGAAGAGTTTATTGTATCTGTAAATACTGTCTGAATGAAGATGAAATATTAATATGTCCACATACGTTCTCCCCATGTCACTCTGGACTCTACCGCAGTGTGGGTGGAGGTGTGAATACAGAGATAAGAAGCAAGGGTCATGGGGACAGTTCATCCTCACTGTTCTGGAAGTAATACTTTTCTTCCACGGATCACAGTCGACCTCACAGGTATACAATTTGGTTTTCTGGGAGGCGGAAAAATTTCATCAAAACTAAACCATCCTACTGGCTATTTGAGATCCACTAATAACGAGACATGCTAAATATGGGAAAATTGTTTCTGTCCTGTGTGACTTTTCTCATGTCTAACAAGATTTGACTTCTCTGTAAAACATTTCCCACATTCTGAACACGAATATGACTTCTCTCCTGTGTGAATTTTATCATGTGTAACAAGAAGTGATTTTCGTGTGAAACATTTCCCACATTCTGAACATGAATACGGCTTCTCTCCTGTGTGAGTTCTCTCATGTGTAACAAAATTTGATTTATATGTAAAACTCTTCCCACATTCTGAACAAGAATATGGTTTCTCTCCTTTGTGAAATTTCTGATGTGCAACAAGATTTGATTTCCGTGTAAAACATTTCCCACATTCTGAACATGAATACGGCTTTTCTCCTGTGTGAATTCTCTCATGTATAACAAGATCAGACTTTTGTGTAAAACATTTCCCACATTCTGAACATGAATATGGCTGCTCTCCAGTGTGAATTCTCTCATGTGTAACAAAACTTGATTTATGAGTAAAACATTTCCCACATATTGAACATAAATATGGTTTCACTCCTGTATGACGTTTCTCATGTGTAACAAGATCTGATTTATGTGTAAAATATTTCCCACATACTGAACATGAATATGGTTTCTCTCCTGTGTGACTTCTCTCATGTCTAACAAAATGTGATTTATCTGTAAACCCTTTTCCACATTCTGAACAGGAATATGGCTTCTCTCCTGTGTGGATTCTTTCGTGTGTAACAAGATATGATTTACGTGTAAAACATTTCCCACATTCTGAACATGAATACGGCTTCTCTCCTCTATGAATTCTCTCGTGTGCAACAAGAATTGATTTCAGTGTAAAACATTTCCCACATTCTGAACATGAATACAGCTTCTCTCCTGTGTGACATCTCTGATGTGCAACAAGACTTGATTTCCGTGTAAAACATTTCCCACATTCTGAACATGAATATGGCTTCTCTCCTGTGTGACGTCTCTCATGTCTAACAAGACTCGATTTATCTATGAAGCACTTCCCACATTCTGAACATGAATATGGTTTCTCCCCTGTGTGACGTCTCTCATGTGTGATAAGATGTGATTTTTCTGTGAAGCACTTCCCACATTCTGAGCAGGAGTATGGATTCTCTTGTGTGTGAATTATTTTGTGTTTAGAAAGACCCAAGATTTCTGTCAACTCTTGACCACACGGAAACCTTTCACCCGCTTTCTGACTTGTAATTGTGGTAACAATCTGTGATTGGTCAGGAGAAGGTTCCTCAGTATTAGGAGGATTATATGACAGATCTGTACTGTGAAGTCCTGGATGTACATTAAGGGTAATGAGGTTTTCTCCTGAAGAGCGCAGCAGGATATCTTCATCTAGTGGTAACATGACATTTTCAGTATTTTTACTGGGATTTTCTGTTAAGGTAAAAAGGTAAATCTGTGTTATTTTTCCCAAACTAAAAAGTATAATAGTTATAACTTATATCTTTCACATTAGGCTGGGAGATGATCCTGCAGGAAGACATTCATTTTAAATCCACTTCTGGCTTCAGTCAAACAAAAGAAAACTGCACCAAAAACTGCATGTGTGATTCTAGCCATAGAAAGGTTTTTACAACTTCATAACAAAGTTCAACCTTCTGATTTACATGATTTACACCCAACCAGGACTTTTATTACATACAGTAAATCACAACTTAACAAAACTTAAACATTTGAAAAGCCCGACCATGTCTGACAGCGAGCCCTGCACTCCCCGGCACAATGTGCCATTCAGCACCAACTGGACATCATTGTATTTCAGAAGGAGCCTCATGGTTTGGGGTTGGTGGATGGAGAATTGTGGTTTGGGGCTGCACATGACGGCTCTTACCCTGTGATATAAGAGGCTGGTGCTCCTCCATTACATGTCACTGCACACACGTGTATACACTGCACATGACGGCTCTTACCCTGTGATATAAGAGGCTGGTGCTCCTCCATTACATGTCACTGCACACACGTGTATACACTGCACATAACGGCTCCTACCTTGTGATATAAGAGGCTGGTGCTTCTCCATTACATGTCACTGCACACACGTGTATACACTGCACATGACGGCTCTTACCCTGTGATATAAGAGGCTGGTGCTCCTCCATTACATGTCACTGCACACACGTGTACACACTGCACATAACGGCTCTTACCTTGTGATATAAGAGGCTGGTGCTTCTCCATTACATGTCACTGCACACACGTGTATACACTGCACATGACGGCTCTTACCCTGTGATATAAGAGGCTGGTGCTCCTCCATTACATGTCACTGCACACACGTGTATACACTGCACATGACGGCTCTTACCCTGTGATATAAGAGGCTGGTGCTCCCCATTACATGTCACTGCACACACGTGTATACACTGCACATGACGGCTCTTACCTTGTGATATAAGAGGCTGGTGCTCCTCCATTACATGTCACTGCACACACGTGTATACACTGCACATGACGGCTCTTACCCTGTGATATAAGAGGCTGGTGCTCCTCCATTACATGTCACTGCACACACGTGTATACACTGCACATGACGGGTCTTACCTTGTGATATAAGAGGCTGGTGCTCCTCCATTACATGTCACTGCACACACGTGTATACACTGCACATGACGGCTCTTACCCTGTGATATAAGAGGCTGGTGCTCCTCCATTACATGTCACTGCACACACGTGTATACACTGCACATGACGGCTCTTACCCTGTGATATAAGAGGCTGGTGCTCCTCCATTACATGTCACTGCACACACGTGTATACACTGCACATGACGGCTCTTACCCTGTGATATAAGAGGCTGGTGCTCCTCCATTACATGTCACTGCACACACGTGTATACACTGCACATGACGGCTCTTACCCTGTGATATAAGAGGCTGGTGCTCCTCCATTACATGTCACTGCACACACGTGTATACACTGCACATGACGGCTCTTACCCTGTGATATAAGAGGCTGGTGCTCCTCCATTACATGTCACTGCACACACGTGTATACACTGCACATGACGGCTCTTACCCTGTGATATAAGAGGCTGGTGCTCCTCCATTACATGTCACTGCACACACGTGTATACACTGCACATGACGGGTCTTACCTTGTGATATAAGAGGCTGGTGCTCCTCCATTACATGTCACTGCACACACGTGTATACACTGCACATGACGGCTCTTACCCTGTGATATAAGAGGCTGGTGCTCCTCCATTACATGTCACTGCACACACGTGTATACACTGCACATGACGGCTCTTACCCTGTGATATAAGAGGCTGGTGCTCCTCCATTACATGTCACTGCACACACGTGTATACACTGCACATGACGGCTCTTACCCTGTGATATAAGAGGCTGGTGCTCCTCCATTACATGTCACTGCACACACGTGTATACACTGCACATGACGGCTCTTACCCTGTGATATAAGAGGCTGGTGCTCCTCCATTACATGTCACTGCACACACGTGTATACACTGCACATGACGGCTCTTACCCTGTGATATAAGAGGCTGGTGCTCCTCCATTACATGTCACTGCACACACGTGTATACACTGCACATGACGGCTCTTACCCTGTGATATAAGAGGCTGGTGCTCCTCCATTACATGTCACTGCACACACGTGTATACACTGCACATGACGGCTCTTACCCTGTGATATAAGAGGCTGGTGCTCCTCCATTACATGTCACTGCACACACGTGTATACACTGCACATGACGGCTCTTACCCTGTGATATAAGAGGCTGGTGCTCCTCCATTACATGTCACTGCACACACGTGTATACACTGCACATGACGGCTCTTACCCTGTGATATAAGAGGCTGGTGCTCCTCCATTACATGTCACTGCACACACGTGTATACACTGCACATGATGGCTCTTACCCTGTGATATAAGAGGCTGGTGCTCCTCCATTACATGTCACTGCACACACGTGTATACACTGCACATGACGGCTCTTACCCTGTGATATAAGAGGCTGGTGCTCCTCCATTACATGTCACTGCACACACGTGTATACACTGCACATGACGGCTCTTACCCTGTGATATAAGAGGCTGGTGCTCCTCCATTACATGTCACTGCACACACGTGTATACACTGCACATGACGGGTCTTACCTTGTGATATAAGAGGCTGGTGCTCCTCCATTACATGTCACTGCACACACGTGTACACACTGCACATGATGTCTCCTACCTTGTGATATAAGAGGCTGGTGCTCCTCCATTACATGTCACTGCACACACGTGTATACACTGCACATGACGGCTCTTACCCTGTGATATAAGAGGCTGGTGCTCCTCCATTACATGTCACTGCACACACGTGTATACACTGCACATGACGGCTCTTACCCTGTGATATAAGAGGCTGGTGCTCCTCCATTACATGTCACTGCACACACGTGTATACACTGCACATGACGGCTCTTACCCTGTGATATAAGAGGCTGGTGCTCCTCCATTACATGTCACTGCACACACGTGTATACACTGCACATGACGGCTCTTACCCTGTGATATAAGAGGCTGGTGCTCCTCCATTACATGTCACTGCACACACGTGTATACACTGCACATGACGGGTCTTACCTTGTGATATAAGAGGTTGGTGCTCCCCCATTACATGTCACTGCACACACGTGTATACACTGCACATGACGGCTCTTACCTTGTGATATAAGAGGCTGGTGCTCCTCCATTACATGTCACTGCACACACGTGTATACACTGCACATGACGGGTCTTACCCTGTGATATAAGAGGCTGGTGCTCCTCCATTACATGTCACTGCACACACGTGTATACACTGCACATGACAGCTCTTACTCTGTGATATAAGAGGCTGGAGCTCCTCCATTACATGTCACTGCACACACGTGTATACACTGCACATGACGGGTATAAGGGGCTGGTGCTCCTCCATTACATGTCACTGCACACACGTGTATACACTGCACATGACGGCTCTTACCCTGTGATATAAGAGGCTGGTGCTCCTCCATTACATGTCACTGCACACACGTGTATACACTGCACATGACGGGTCTTACCCTGTGATATAAGAGGCTGGTGCTCCTCCATTACATGTCACTGCACACACGTGTATACACTGCACATGACGGCTCTTACCCTGTGATATAAGAGGCTGGTGCTCCTCCATTACATGTCACTGCACACACGTGTATACACTGCACATGACGGCTCTTACCCTGTGATATAAGAGGCTGGTGCTCATCCATTACATGTCACTGCACACACGTGTATACACTGCACATGACGGGTCTTACCCTGTGATATAAGAGGCTGGTGCTCCTCCATTACATGTCACTGCACACACGTGTATACACTGCACATGACGGGTCTTACCCTGTGATATAAGAGGCTGGTGCTCCTCCATCATGGCCTCCATTACATATCACTGCACACACGTGTATACACTGCACATGACAGCTCTTACCCTGTGATATAAGAGGCTGGAGCTCCTCCATTACATGTCACTGCACACACGTGTATACACTGCACATGACGGGTCTTACCTTGTGATATAAGAGGTTGGTGCTCCTCCATTACATGTCACTGCACACACGTGTACACACTGCACATGATGGCTCCTACCTTGTGATATAAGAGGCTGGTGCTCCTCCATTACATGTCACTACACACACGTGTATACACTGCACATGACGGCTCTTACCCTGTGATATAAGGGGCTGGTGCTCCTCCATTACATGTCACTGCACACACGTGTATACACTGCACATGACGGCTCTTACCCTGTGATATAAGAGGCTGGTGCTCCTCCATTACATGTCACTGCACACACGTGTATACACTGCACATGACGGCTCTTACCCTGTGATATAAGAGGCTGGTGCTCCCCCATTACATGTCACTGCACACACGTGTATACACTGCAATGACGGCTCTTACTCTGTGATATAAGAGGCTGGTGCTCCTCCATTACATGTCACTGCACACACGTGTATACACTGCACATGACGGCTCTTACCTTGTGATATAAGAGGCTGGTGCTCCTCCATTACATGTCACTGCACACACGTGTATACACTGCACATGACGGCTCTTACCCTGTGATATAAGAGGCTGGTGCTCCTCCATTACATGTCACTGCACACACGTGTATACACTGCACATGACGGGTCTTACCTTGTGATATAAGAGGTTGGTGCTCCCCCATTACATGTCACTGCACACACGTGTATACACTGCACATGACGGGTCTTACCCTGTGATATAAGAGGCTGGTGCTCCTCCATTACATGTCACTGCACACACGTGTATACACTGCACATGACGGCTCTTACCCTGTGATATAAGAGGCTGGTGCTCCTCCATTACATGTCACTGCACACACGTGTATACACTGCACATGACGGCTCTTACCCTGTGATATAAGAGGCTGGTGCTCCTCCATCATGGCCTCCTTGTACAGATCCTTGTGGCCTTCTATATACTCCCACTCCTCCATGGAGAAATAGACAGTGACGTCCTGACACCTTATAGGAACCTGACAACACAATGACACCGTCATCACCCAGACCCTCCAGTGCTGTTACTGGAGAATTTCCCAGCATTCCCAGCAGTGTCACCTCTCCAGTCAGCAGCTCCATCATCTTGTGGGTGAGCTCTAGGATCTTCTGCTCATGTATCAGGGGGTGAGGGGAGGCTCTGTGATGGGGAGGGGTCCTGCTCCGCCCTCCTGACTCCTGGAGATGGATGATGGGAGTCACACAGTCCCCCGATGTCTTCTTCACTATTGTGTACTCCTGTGGATGGAGAGAGACACTTAGGAATAAACCCTTCAGGGGCCATGTGCTCTCCTCCGGCCTCTCCTCCTGGTACAACGTGCCTACTTACCTCCTCATGGCTCCTACATGACTATTGGTCACTGGTCACATGACACATCACTCACCATACTGGGGGCTGATCTTCAGGTTCTACGTCACTTGGAAGGTCTGGGGGCCGTTCTCCAGGACCCTGGACTCTTCCTATCACTTCCTATGATGGATTCTCCTTCCCGATGTCTGACTTGTTACAGAATACAATACAGAGGAGAGAAATCTAGAGAAGTTTACCTCTCCGCTCAGCAGGGAGATGATCTCCAAGGTGAGGTCTAATATTCTTCTGCTGATCTCCTTCCCGTCCATCCTCGGTGCCTCACTCAGGAGAAGGCTCGTATTGCTGGTTTTCTTCATGAAGAAATAAAGGAATAAAGGTTATTTAAATGGATGAGATGAGTTGTTGTTTTTTCACAAGCAGAGAAGGGGGCATTGATATTACTGGGAGCACTAGTGGGGGCATCATTATTTTGGAAATCTGACATGTGTCACTTTAGCAGAGAATAACTTCGTAAAGGTTTTGCGGATCAAAGTACTTTTCACATTGTTTTCTCGTCACATATTGCACTTTACTTTTAAATTTTAAAAAAAAAATTAGTCCCCTTAACGTATTCATCTGTGGGTGTCATGAGTTTTTTAACCCACTAGTTTTTTAAAGAAATTAATGCTAAGCAGGCAAAAAAAAATATTTTTTATTTTTTACACAAAAGAGTCAATTTAAAGACTGTTATTTTTTCTACAGAGCACATAAAAATGAAGAAGTGCACCCAAAAATGTATCAGCCCATTTCTTCTGTCTTCAGAAATATCCCCATTGTGGCCCTAATCTTATGTCTTGACACACGGCAGGGCCCAAACATAAAGGAGCACCTGGGGCCCTATTGCACACACGTGGAGGCGTTGAGCTGCAGAATGATAGAAAACCCCATAAATTACCCCATTTTAAAAACTAGATCCCTTGAAGCAGCATCTAGTGGTGTAGAGAGCAGCGGAGCGCTAAATTATTAGAGGATGAAATAATGAGTAGATGGGGTTTTATTCAAATTGTTAATAACATTTTCAGAGGAAATTGGAGAAAAAATCTTTTTCGATGGGTAACCCTGATACTGTCTTAGAAATCCGCCACATTCTTATCTTTGTGGCGCGTACAGATGAGAAGAGAAACCGTGCACTTATAAGGGAGGCAGATTTCTAAAAATATTTTGCCTGTACATATGACTATGTCTCGCCAAACTGAAAAAAAGGAAAAAATCTGTAGTGAAAGGTAACAAGAAAACGGAGCAAAATGTCTCCAGCTGTGCTGCAAATTCCAGTTTGCTCTCAGGATACAAGAACACGAATAGGGCTGTAATGACGAGTAGAGATGAGCGAACTTTAAAAAAAAGTCCGGTGTTCGGGTTGCGGTAAGTCGCGCATCCCGTTATGGATTCCACTATAGCGGCATATGGAATCCATAAGGGGCGGCTGCCACCAACCCGAACTGTTGAACAGCCGAAGGACCTGGGGTGACGCCACTGTCATGTGATTGTCACGGCGGGAGGTGGGGAAAACCCCCCGCCGTGCAATGTCCGCGGCCGCTGGGCCAAACAAGGGCTAAAAGCAGGGACAAGGGAACCGCTAGTCTAGCATGTCCCTAAAGCTGGCCCTGGTCTCCTACGAGTATGGGCCGACCCCAAGGGTGGGAGGGCCCATACGACAGGAACCTAAAGCCCTGGACAACCCTGCTCGACCCTGGAACTAACAGGGCAGAGACCACCTGCTCCCCCAGGGACACGGAGGAGCAGAAGTCTCCTGAGGCCCCTCTGCAGCCAGGACCCGAACAGTGTGTGCCCGCACGGCAGGCAAGATACATAGGAAACATATACAAGGAACCCACACTTACCTGCCGTGCTGAAGACTGAGAAGCAGCGCCAGGACCTCCCGGACCCCCAAGCGGAAACCAGATGCCTGGGGGACCTGGCCGGGCAACACACCATCCGGTTTATGCTATACCCCTCCGGGTAAGCAAGCCCCTTCGGAGCAACATACCAACAAACTGCTACATACAAACCCACAACAAAGACATAACCAAGTGAGGGAAAGGGTAAGCAGAAGCACACAGGAGGGGAATACAATCAAACAGAGAAAACAATATAACAAATAAGGGTGGCTCACGCAGACATAAAGGTGGGATCCAAACACACTCCAGCCATGCTCACACCATGGCTGGACAAACAAAACTGACCTCAGGTTCCACACACAAGGTAATAAGGAGGCCTGAGGTCACACCCACAATGCAGCCAAACCTTAGCCACACCTTAACCCCGTGCACGCCACACATACACAGAAAACACTAAACAAGGGAATCGTGCACAGGAAAGGGGGAATGACACATATGCACCACAAGTACCAGCGGCAACCACATGTGAGGCAACAAACACACAGCCCTCACATGCGGCAAGAACACCTCGCCACCGGCAAGTGCATGCGGCACAACAAACACGACCGCAACCTCGGTCGTGGCGCGCTAGTTGCCAACGGCAACCGCATGCCACAATAACGAGTCACGACCCCAACGCGGGTCGTGACACTCCCACCCCTCAAAGCCCCCCCCAACAAAAAGGACAGTTGGAAGGGCAAACCACCAGGGGAGGGGGGGAGGGGCAATGCAAAGTAAAGACGGCACCGCCCAAAAGGTGCCAGTCTCTTCCCAAAGACTCCCGCCAAGCTACCTGGACCAACCAAGGCCCCAGGCAGCCGACAGAACAGGCAGTCTGAGGAAAAGCACCGACACCTTGTCCAATTCAGGGCAAAAGCTCCTACTCCAGGTCGCTGCCCCCAGTCATACTCCCAAATCCGCACGCAGCCAGATTGCAAGGGAAATGTAGGGAGCCAACGACCGGAGCTAGGAACCCTGAAAAGGAGGAGGGGAACCCTACGTCCGGCTCAGGGGGGAGGCTCCTACTCCAGGTCGTTGCCCCCAGCCATACTCCCAAATCCGCACGCAGCCAGATTGCAAGGGAAATGTAGGGAGCCAACGACCGGAGCGAGGAACGCTGAAACGGACGAGGTGGGGGGGGGAAAGGAGGAGGACACCACCACGGACACAATAAGGGAGGTGACGGGGAAAAGCCACCCAGCGTGCCGTAGGCAGTGTTAACCCCCGTGACGTTCTCCCTCCGGAGAACGCGCACACGTGCCAACAAGAGCAGGCGACGCATGCTGCACCCTCTTTCGAAGGCCAGAGTCGCGGAGCCTTTATTTGTTATAATGTCACGGCGGGAGGTGGGGAAAACCCCCCGCCGTGCAATGTCCGCGGCCGCTGGGCCAAACAAGGGCTAAAAGCAGGGACAAGGGAACCGCTAGTCTAGCATGTCCCTAAAGCTGGCCCTGGTCTCCTACGAGTATGGGCCGACCCCAAGGGTGGGAGGGCCCATACGACAGGAACCTAAAGCCCTGGACAACCCTGCTCGACCCTGGAACTAACAGGGCAGAGACCACCTGCTCCCCCAGGGACACGGAGGAGCAGAAGTCTCCCGAGGCCCCTCTGCAGCCGGGACCCGAACAGTGTGTGCCCGCACGGCAGGCAAGATACATAGGAAACATATACAAGGAACCCACACTTACCTGCCGTGCTGAAGACTGAGAAGCAGCGCCAGGACCTCCCGGACCCCAAGCGGAAACCAGATGCCTGGGGGGACCTGGCCGGGCAACACACCATCCGGTATAAGCTATACCCCTCCGGGTAAGCAAGCCCCTTCCGGAGCAACATACCAACAAACTGCTACATACAAACCCACAACAAAGACATAACCAAGTGAGGGAAAGGGTAAGCAGAAGCACACTGGAGGGGAATACAATCAAACAGAGAAAACAATATAACAAATAAGGGTGGCTCACGCAGACATAAAGGTGGGATCCAAACACACTCCAGCCATGCTCACACCATGGCTGGACAAACAAAACTGACCTCAGGTTCCACACACAAGGTAATAAGGAGGCCTGAGGTCACACCCACAATGCAGCCACACCTTAGCCACACCTTAACCCCGTGCACGCCACACATACACAGAAAACACTAAACAAGGGAATCGTGCACAGGAAAGGGGGAATGACACATATGCACCACAAGTACCAGCGGAAACCACATGTGAGGCAACAAACACACAGCCCTCACATGCGGCAAGAACACCTCGCCACCGGCAAGTGCATGCGGCACAACAAACACGACCGCAACCTCGGTCGTGGCGCGCTAGTTGCCAACGGCAACCGCATGCCACAATAACGAGTCACGACCCCAACGCGGGTCGTGACAGTGATCAGTGCAGGGGGCTGGATTTGATCCCGTGCTGAGCCACGCCTCCTGCACTGATCACATGACAGTGACGTCACCCCAGGTCCTTCGGCTGTTCAACAGTTCGGGTTGGTGGCAGCCGCCCCTTATGGATTCCATATGCCGCTATAGTGGAATCCATAACGGGATGCGCGACTTACCACAACCCGCCGAACACCGGACTTTTTTTTAAAGTTCGCTCATCTCTAATGACGAGCTGGCACTCAAGGACAGGGACTGGTCGTACGACGTCTCTTTAGCCCCATCAATCCCTGTATGAGAGAAAAACGTGAAAAAGTGACGCAGCCCCCATAACAGGCCCTGCCCGGCAAGGTAGAAACCGCTATGCACACAATCAACCAGTCACCTCCAGAATATATAAGGACAGTGTCCAGAACCGTCGGTAGGAACAGTAACTAATTCCCAAAATGATGTCAGGATTTCTAGACATTTCAAGCCCATAGTGTACAAGCCCTTAGTGTACAAGCCCTTAGTGTACAAGCCCTTAGTGTACAAGCCCTTAGTGTACAAGCCCTTAGTGTACAAGCCCTTAGTGTACAAGTCCTTAGTGTACAAGTCCTTAGTGTACAAGCCCTTAGTGTACAAGTCCTTAGTGTACAAGCCCTTAGTGTACAAGCCCTTAGTGTACAAGCCCTTAGTGTACAAGACCTTAGTGTACAAGACCTTAGTGTACAAGACCTTAGTGTACAAGACCTTAGTGTACAAGCCCTTAGTGTACAAGCCCTTAGTGTGCAAGCCCTTAGTGTACAAGCCCTTAGTGTACAAGCCCTTAGTGTACAAGCCCTTAGTGTACAAGCCCTTAGTGTACAAGCCCTTACTGTACAAGTCCTTACTGTACAAGCCCTTACTGTACAAGCCCTTAGTGTACGGGTGAGGAACAACTCAATGATTAGAGATCCTCCAAATAAAAAAATATCACGATACAGGAATGTGAATGGAATAACAGCTTTGTGCGGCAGGACATAGTCATAAAAAACGAAATTTGGAAAATTAAAAAAAGAAATCAGAAAAGTTAAATTTGTTCCAACGTCTGGAAAAAAAAATTATCTCCACAACCCGTCCCAAAAGGATCCCTCCCTGGAAAGCCCGCAAACTAAACAGAAAATGAGTATAAACTGACTTCCAGCGGTCCGCCCTGATTGGAGACGCCCACAGCAGAAGACTGCATCTCTGTCCGATGCCAGTTTACAGGTCGGTACAATACAGAAGGGGGCTCCACAGCAGACGAACAGGGTTGGGGGGGCTGGGTTTGAAAAAAAAAACACACACACACATCGCATCAGTGGGGGCCGCACTAAAAGGTTTTGACATAGTTAGCCTATGTCAAAACTGATGAAAGGTCCTCTTTAAATAAAATTAATATTTAGTAACCGTATGGTATGCTTTTAAAAACAGGGGTAATTGCAGAGGTCTGGTTGTGACGGACAACTGGGGCAGTAAATTTTGGTGTCCCTCCTCCTTCCGCGTTTGTTACACACACAGCATCGTCTCTGAGGATATGTCTTGCTGGTAGGGACGGGGTGAGGGAAGTGGCATTCTGAAAGCCTTCGAACATCCTCAGATTCAAAGGGTTACCCAGGTGCGGGGGACTCACACAGGAGACTCTCAACCACCTTCTCCTGGAACTCGAGGAAGCTGAGGTTTCCCTGGGACTTTTTAAATAAAACAAAACTATCGTAGGTAGCAATCTGAGAGAGGTAGATTGCTACCTTTTTATACCAGGCCCTGTTTTTTCGCTTCACCAGGTAGGGTTGAAGCGCCTGGTCCGAGAGGTCTACACCTCCCATAAATTTATTACAGTCTGTCACACAGACCGGTTTGTGTTTGTCCGCCGTAGCCCCCCTCTCCCTAACTGCCCCTGTGGTGTCTGCGTGTACTGTGGTCAGCATGTGGATATCCTTCCTGTCCTTCCACTTCACTGCTAGCAGCTGGTCACTTGTGAGGGTGAAGGATGTTCCTCTCTCCAAACACTTGGACCCCAGCGGTTGTGGGTATCCCACTCTATTGTTACGGACTGTCCCACAAGCCCCTGTGTACACGTGGTACCCTTTGTGTAGGAATGGCGCCAATAGATCCCACACAATTTTTCCCGATGTCCCAATATTTTCGGGGCAGCCTGGGGGGTTAAGTTGGGAGTCTCTGCCCTCCTATACAGACAGAGCGCAGGTGTAGCCGGTTCTGCTCTCCCATATCTGGCACGCTTGGAGGGAATAAACTGACGGAAGGAAAGGCGGCCTTTAAATCTAAAGAGGGATTCATCGACGGATAGATTTTTATCAGCGGTATGTCATTTTAAGAATAAATCTGTAAGGAGGGAAATAAGGGTCTCAGTTTATTTAGGTGGTCGTAGGCTGGGTCAGTTCTGGGGGGACTTGTCCGAAAAATGCATAAACCGCATTAGGACTTCATAGCGGTTTCGGGACATAACTGCTGCAAACACAGGGGTTGAGTGGACAGTACTCGCAGCCCAATAGGATCGGACAGATGGCTTATTGTACAATGCCCATGTCCAGGGTAAGCCCCACAATATTTCAGGGACACTTGTGGGGGTCTTATATAAACAGACGTGGGCTTTTGTACAGCAAACCGTGTGGCGTACAGATTAGTCTGCTGCACAATTAATTCCAGGACTTTATTGTCCACAAACAAATTATAAAAATAATAAGGTGTAAAACTGGTGACGTCCTCATTAATTTGGGGAGTAGATAAAATTTGGGGTAAAATGAAGTAGCAGGAACCCACGTAGTAGAAGGGACGGGACCGCCGGGTGGTGAATGCGATGAGGTGACGACTTCTACCACCGTAGGGCTATGGGGTCTGGGGATGGAAGTGGAACTAGAGTCCTCGCCATCTGAAGATATTTCCGCCTCTGAATCGTTGTCAGATTCAGAGTTGTCTGAGAATAGAGATTCTTATGCCTGCTCCGCACTGAAAAATCTCTGAGACATATTTTTTTTTTTACTACAAAGCTCAGAAAGAAATGAAAGTAACTGACCGTCCCTAACAGACTAGTGACGGACGCCTAGTGACGGACGCCTAGTGACGGACGCCTAGTGACGGACGCCTATTGACGCACGCCTAGTGACGGTCGCCTAGTGACGCACGCCTAGTGACGCACGCCTAGTGACGCACGCCTAGTGACGCACGCCTAGTGACGGACGCCTAGTGACGCACGCCTAGTGACGGACGCCTAGTGACGCACGCCTAGTGACGGACGCCCACCGACCGCCAGTTAGAGACGGACAGTTTATGAATGTTTTTTTTTCTTTCCACAGTATCGCACAAATCGCACGGTCAGGACAGAAGTCTGATCTCTCTCAGAACAACTGCACTGAGGGGAGAGAGACCCGTGCAGGGGGGCCGGCCGGCTTATAGTGTGTGTATGCAACGGCCATCTTTCTTGAGGGCGGGGCGGGGGGGGGGGAGGTTAGGTGAGGATCGGGACCCAGCTTTCCCTTATGGGGAAGTTGGGGGACCCGATCCTAGCACCGGAGGCTTTCTCCCTCCTTTCTTACATAAGAAGTGGGAGAAAGTTTACTGCCGGCATTTTCGGTGTTCATGGCGATCACGTGATCAGAGACCGCTTGTCACGGTCTCACCTCCAGTAGCTGCGGGCGCGGAGCTCCAGAGCTTGACTTAAGCGCTAACTTGGGCGGAAGTACTGCTGTAAAAAGGCGGCGCTCCAGCCCAAGACCGCCATAAAAACACATATGGGTGGTCACTAAGGGGTTAATACTGGGGGCACTAATGGGGGCATTTATATTACTGGGGACAGTAATGGGGTCAATATTAATACTGGGGGGCACTAATGGAGGCATTAATATTACTGGGGACAGTAATGGGGTCATTATTAATATTGGGGGGCACTAATGGGGGCATTAATATTACTGGGGGCACTAATGGGGGCATTAATATTACTGGGGGTACTAATGGGGGCATTAATATTACTGGGGGCACTAATAGGGGCATTATTATTACTGGGGGCACTAGTGGAGGCATTTATATTACTGGGGACAGTAATGTGGTCATTATTAATACTGGGGGGCACTAATGGGGGCATTAATATTACTGGGGACAGTAATGGGGTCATTATTAATACTGGGGGCACTAATGGAGGCATTAATATTACTGGGGACAGTAATGGGGTCATTATTAATACTGGGGGGCACTAATGGGGGCATTAATATTACTGGGGACAGTAATGGGGGCATTATTAATACTGGGGGGGCACTAATGGGGGCATTAATATTACTGGGGACAGTAATGGGGTCATTATTAATACTGGGGGCACTAATGGGGGCATTAATATTACTGGGGACAGTAATGGGGTCATTATTAATACTGGGGGCACTAATGGGGGCATTAATATTACTGGGGACAGTAATGGGGCATTATTAATACTAAGGGGGCACTAATGGGGACATTAATTAATACTGGGGGCACTAATGGGGGCATTAATATTACTGGGGACAGTAATGGGGCATTATTAATACTGGGGGGCACTAATGGGGGCATTAATATTACTGGGGACAGTAATGGGGTCATTATTAATACTGGGGGGCACTAATGGGGGCATTAATATTACTGGGGACAGTAATGGGGTCATTATTAATACTGGGGGCACTAATGGGGGCATTAATATTACTGGGGACAGTAATGGGGCATTATTAATACTGGGGGCACTAATGGGGGCATTAATATTACTGGGGACAGTAATGGGGTCATTATTAATACTGGGGGCACTAATGGGGGCATTAATATTACTGGGGGCACTAATGGGGGCATTAATATTACTGGGGGCACTAATGGGGGCATTAATATTACTGGGGGCACTAATGGAGGCATTACTATTACTGGGGGCACTAATGGGGGCATTAATATTACTGGGGACAGTAATGGGGGCATTAATATTACTGGGGACAGTAATGGGGGCATTAATATTACTGGGGACAGTAATGGGGTCATTATTAATACTGGGGGCACTAATGGGGGCATTAATATTACTGGGGGCACTAATGGGGGCATTAATATTACTGGGGGCACTAATGGAGGCATTACTATTACTGGGGGCACTAATGGGGGCATTAATATTACTGGGGACAGTAATGGGGGCATTAATATTACTGGGGACAGTAATGGGGTCATTATTAATACTGGGGGGCACTAATGGGGGCATTAATATTACTGGGGACAGTAATGGGGTCATTATTAATACTGGGGGCACTAATGGGGGCATTAATATTACTGGGGGCACTAATGGGGGCATTAATATTACTGGGGGCACTAATGGAGGCATTACTATTACTGGGGGCACTAATGGGGGCATTAATATTACTGGGGACAGTAATGGGGGCATTAATATTACTGGGGACAGTAATGGGGGCATTAATATTACTGGGGACAGTAATGGGGGCATTAATATTACTGGGGGCACTAATGGGGGCATTAATATTACTAGGGGGCACTAATAGGGGTATTAATGAGGGGACTAATATTACTGGGGGGCACTAATGGGGGTATTATTAATAATAGGGAGCACTAATGGGAGCATTAATATTACTGGGGGGCACTAATGTGGGGTCTTATTAATAACGGGGAGCACTAATGTTGGCATTCATATTATTGGGGGGCACTAATGGAGGTATTATTAATACTTATAAGTAGAGTTGAGCGAACTTGTATTTTAAGTTCTGGTTCGGGTTATCGTAGCATCCCGTTATGGATTCCGCTACCACGGACCATAACGGCATTTGGAATCCATAACGGGATGCTACGATAACCCCAACCCGAACTTAAAATACAAGTTCGCTCAACTCTACTTATAATGATCTGGACTCTTTATTTGCAGGATTGAAATATTATTATTCAGATTAGGGTTGCACCGGGTATCGAATTATCGATACTTTTGTCATTTGACATTTGCAGATACGAGGCTGCACTACTGAAGCAGCCCAGTATCAGAGAACATGGAGCGCACCGCGCTCAGCGCGCGCCATGTTCTCTCAGCAGCACAAAGAAGAAGAAAGCCGTCTCTCCCTCCGCCCTGTGCCGCTGCTGCTGCCAATGAGGAGAGAGAGGGGCGGGGGAGGGGAGGGGCTGTGGCCACTGCGCCACCAATGATGATAACTCACCCGTTAATACACCTGAGGGGTTAAGTGCCGCGGATCGCAGCGTCCTGTCATAGAGGTTGGTTGCCGGCTCTTTGATTCTCCCGCCGGCAGCAGCCTCCTGTATTTGTATTAAAAGGTTACTTATCTTTATTGGTGGCGCAGTGAGCGCCCCCCCCCCCCACTGGTAGCAGTGTTATCCTGGGGCGCCGATCAGTTACCATGGCAGCCAGGTCGCTGCTGGAGCCTTCCATGGTAATCTCCCTGCTGCTGTGGGTACGATGCACAGGGAGAGGGTGACGTTCTATTCACCCCAATAGAGCTCTATCAGGGCGAATAGGACAAGGGATGAAAAGACCCCAGGTTCTACCCCCAAGGGGGGAAATAGTTATTAACCCCTTAAGGACCGGGCTCATTTTCACCTTAGGACCAGGCCATTTTTTGCAAATCTGACCAGTGTCACTTTATGTGGTGATAACTTTAAAACGCTTTTTCTTATCCAGGCCATTCTCAGACTGTTTTTTCGTCACATATTGTACTTCATGACACTGGTAAAATGAAGTCGAACAATTTCATTTTTATTTATAAAAAAATATCAAATTTACCAAAAATTTGGAAAAATTTGCAATTTTCCAAGTTTCAATTTCTCTACTTCTATAATACATAGTAATACCGCCCAAAAAAGTTATTGATTTACATTCCCCATATGTGTACTTCATGTATCGATCATTTTGGGAATGCCATTTCATTTTTTGGGGACGTTACAAGGCTTAGAAGTTTAGAAGCAAATCTTGAAATTTTTCAGAAATTTTCAAAAACCCACTTTTTAGGGACCAGTTCAGGTCTGAAGTCACTTTGTGAGGCTTACATAATAGAAACCATCCACAAATGACCCCATTCTAGAAACTACACCCCTCAAGGTATTCAAAACTGATTTTACAAACGTCATTAACCCTTTAGGTTTTCCACAAGAGTTAATGGCAAATGGAGATAAAATTTCAGAATTTCGATTTTTTTGGAAAATTTTCCGTTTGAATCCATTTTTTCCAGTAACAAAGCAAGGGTTAACAGCCAAACAAAACTCAATATTTATTGCCCCGATTCTGTAGTTTTCAGAAACACCCCATATGTGGTCGTAAACTGCTGTATGGCCAAACTGCAGGGCGCAGAAGGAAGGGAACGCCATATGGTTTCTGGAAGGCAGATTTTGCTGGACTGGATTTTTGACACCATGTCCCATTTGAAGCCCCCCCGATGCACCCCTAGAGTAGAAACTCCAAAAAAGTGACTCCATCTAAGAAACTACACCCCTCAAGGTATTCAAAACTGATTTTACAAACCTTGTTAACCCTTTAGGTGTTCCACAAGAGTTATTGGCAAATGGAGATGAAATTTCAGAATTTCTATTTTTTGTTGCCTTGTCTCAAAAAAAGTGTAATATAGAGCAACCAAAAATCATATTTACCCTAAAATAATACAAACAAAACTGCTACCTTATCCCGTAGTTTCCAAAATGGGGTCACTTTTTTGGAGTTTCCACTGTAGGGGTGCATCAGGGGGGCTTCAAATGGGACATGGTGTCTAATAACCAGTCCAGCAAAATCCGCCTTCCAAAAACCATATGGCGTTCCCTTCCTTCTACGCCCTGCCTTTTGGCCATACAGCAGTTTACAACCACATATGGGGTGTTTGTGCAAACAAGAGAATCGGGGCAATAAATATTGAGTTTTGTTTGGCTGTTAACCCTTGCTTTGTTACTGGAAAAATGGATTACAATGGAAAATTTGCAAAAAAATAGCTATTTTCGGACCGTTTTTATTTTTTGTTATTTACATCGTTGAACTGACAGGTTAGATTGTGTGCTATTTCTATAGAGCAGGTTGTTACGGACGCGGCAATACCAAATATGGCTACTTTTTGAGGGGTTTTGTTTCAGTTTTACATAATACAGCATTTTTGAAAAAAATTATTTTTTTAGTGTCTCCTCATTCTGAAAGCCATAGTTTTATTTTATTTTTTGGGCGACTGTCTTATGTAGGGGCTCATTTTTTGCGGGATGAGATGTCGGTTTGATTGGCACTATATTGGGGTGCATATGACATTTTGGTCGCCTGCTATTACACTTTTTGTGATGTAAGATGACAAAAATGGCTTTTGACACCGTATTTTTTATTTTATTTTTTGTGTTCACCTGAGGGGTTCGGTGATGTGTTTTTTGTTATAGAGCAGGTTGTGACGGACGCGCCGATACCAAATATGTATACTTTTTATTTATTTATATAAGTTTTACACAATATTATCATTTTTTAAAACAAAAGAAATCATGTTTTAGTGTCTCCATAGTCTGAGAGCCCTATTTTTTTAATTTTTTGGGGTTGATTGTCCTATGTGGGGTATCATTTTTTGCGGGATGAGGTGACGGTTAGATTGGCACTATTTTTGGGTGCATATAACTTTTTGATCGCTTGCTATTACAGTTTTTGAGATGTGAGGTGACAATAATAGTTTTTTTTTTACATTGTTTTTATTTTATTTTTTTAACAGTATTTACCTGAGGGGTTAGATAATGTGATATTTTTATAGAGCAGGTTTTTACGGACGCGGCGATACATAATATGTATACTTTTTATTTATTTATTTTACTTTAACACAATAATAGGATTTTAGAAAAAAAATATTATGTTTTAGTGTCTCCATAGTCTGAGAGCCATATTTTTTTATTTTTTTGGGCAATTGTCCTATATAAGGACTCATTTTTTGCGGGATGAGATGGCGGTTTTATTGGTACTATTTTGGGAGGCATACGCCTTTTTGATCATTTGGTATTACACTTTTTGTGATGCAAGGTGACAAAAAATGGCTTTTTTACACCATTTTTTGGGTTTTTTATTTACGGTATTTGCGTGAGGGGTTAGGTCATCTGATATTTTTATAGAGGAGATTTTTACGGACGCGGCGATACATAATATGTGTAGTGTATTTGATTTTTTTGATTTTTATTCAGTGATATGTACTTCTGGTGTCTATATAATACAGTAAGTACACTATATAGTGTACTTACTGTATTTTTTACTTTACAAAGTCTGAATAGGCTTTTGCCTTTAGCAAAAGCCCATTCAGAGTTTCAGTGCCATGGAGAGCAGGACGCTTCTGAAAGCGTCCTGCTGCCATGGTAACCATCACCCGCTGCCATAACAGAGCAGTGGGCGATGGGAGAGGGAGGGAGCTCCCTCCATGTTAACACCTTCCATACTGCGGTATAGAAGGGGTTAAACTGCTGACATCTACAGCACAGATGTCAGCAGTTTATAGCAGGGGGTCAGCAATGTGCTAGACACCAGGGAAACCGCAGCACCGCCCGCAATCCCCCCCCCTGCACCGCCCGGGGGGACACTAATATGGCGGGGTGCAGGGGGGGTTAAAATGTATAAGTTTGGGGCATATTTTAGTCTCTGATCCCCGCGGTCTGATCAGAGACTACAGAAAGCGTAGCAAACCGCAGGTCTGAACTGACCTGCGGTTTGCTGCGATCGCTGACATGGGGGGGTCACAGGACCCCCCTGGGCATTGTGCCAAGATGCCTGCTAATCGATTTCAGCAGGCATCTTGTTCCGATCACCGCCACGTGCGCAGCGGTGATCGGATATTCGCAGGGTGTACATGTACGCCCTTCGTCCTTAAGGAGTTAAATAAAAAGTAAAAAAAAAAAGTTTAAAAAACAAACACCAAAATCCCGCACTTTCCCAATTTTACATATAAAATATATAAACAATAATAAACACATCACATATCATGTGCGAAAAAGTGCAAACTATTAAATTACTATATAAAAAAAACACGCAATTCACTATTTTTAGTCACAGGATCGGACCGTTCTATTATGGGACGGACTTTCCATAAAATGCAGAAAGCACGCAGATTTTTGGTGTTTTACTTTTTTCGCGTGGTATCGAGTATCGCAATACTTTTTTATGGTATCGAAATCGAATCAAAATGTTGGTATCCAGACGACGCTAGTTCAGATAATGGTCCAAATAAGGGGACGGATTCCCCTCGGAGAAAAATGAGCTGAACATTGGTGTCAAATAACGCCCTGTGTTAAGCCACGCCCACAGCCACACCCCCTTTGGGGTGTAGCTTAACTTGGTCGGTATTTTTTGTTAGGAAAGGTGGTAACCCTACTACTACTACTCCACCATCCACCGCCCCCCCCCCTCTGCTCCCCTCACACTGCCGCTGACTGCGTCTACAACCGTCATGTGACATCAGACATTTCCCGACTTAACCCTTTACATCACATCGGCCACATAAGGGTCCCTTCACACGTCTCTAAGTGTTTTGCGGATCCGCAAAACACGGACACCGGTAATGTGCGATCTGCAATTTGCGGACTGCACATAGCCAGCACTATAATAGAAAATGCCTTTTCTGGTCCGCAATTGCGGACAAGAATAGGACATGTTCTATTTTTTTCAGGAACGGAATTGCGGATGCTGAAAAAACGGATGCGGATACCGAAAATGCATATCTGCGGACCCAAATTACAGACGTGTGAATGGACCCTTATAGGAATGATAAGGACGTGAGAACAGATGATGGGAGTTATCCGCTGACAGCGTTATCCAGGCTCCTCCCCCACTAATAAGCCCTGGGCCCCATACTTGCTGGGTTGGGCCGGTCTCCATGGTAACTATAGGGCCCGGCCTGTGAGGGGAGGAGGAGCCCGGAGGACTCTGGAAGTTTCTGTATAAAATAATGGATTCCCCCAATAGATGAGAATTAGCGGCTGAAAACCTCATTCACACGGAGCAGATTCTCTTGTTCAGCAGCGAATGATGACAACCCCCACTGTCCCCACTACTCCCCCATCATACTAAGCTGAGGAGCGGAGAAGGATTCCCTGTGTGTAATGGAGGAGAATCTCCAGAGGTGACATGTCTGAGCTCTCCACCACACTGTCTCCTCACAGCTCATCTTACCTGCAGGCTGGAGGAATGGCTGATACCAGAGAGAACAAGAGCCCTGACTACCGACCAGGACCTGCCCAGTATCTGCTGCACTGCCAGAGCTGAAGGACCTGGGGTGACGTCACCGTCATGTGATCAGTGCAGGGGGCGGGGCTCAGCAGTGGGGAGAGGAGGTGGTGAAGGACCTGGGGTGACGTCACCGTCATGTGATCAGGGCGGGGCTCAGCAGTGGGGAGGAGAAGAGGTGGTGAAGGACCTGGGGGTGACATCACTGTCATGTGATCAGTGCAGGGGGCGGGGCTCAGCAGTGGAAAGGTGAAGGAGGTGGTGAAGGACCTGAGGTGATGTCACTGTCATGTGATCAGTACAGGGGGCGGGGCTCAGCAATGGAGGGGAAAAGAGGTGGGAAAGGACCTGGGGGTGACATCACTGTCATGTGATCAGTGCAGGGGGCGGGGCTCAGCAGTGGAAAGGTGAAGGAGGTGGTGAAGGACCTGAGGTGATGTCACTGTCATGTGATCAGTACAGGGGGCGGGGCTCAGCAGTGGAGAGGCTGTTCCTGATGTAGTCCTCTAATGATTTCATTTTCCACCGGGCAATGATCTAGTTTAGTGTTGATCAAGCACCAAAGTGCTAGGGTGCTCGAGTATAATGGAAGTCAATGGGAGAACCCAAGCATTAAACCAGGCACCCCCTGCTCTGAAGAGGGGAGGGTGTCTGGTTCATAGGAAAAGGTCAGAAATTGATGGAAACACCACTGAAATGGATGGGGAACAGCATGGGGAGGACATCTGGATGCATTTTGGACTCACAGGTCGCTGCTGGGAACAATGTTGTCCGAGTAGTACGCCACTTTTACAGACTGACAATAATATGCAAAAAACCGAAGATAAAATCGATTTTAGAGGAAAAATTGTTAGGAAACATTCTTTCCTGTATATTTACTTGTATATAAAGTGCAAGTGCTGCCAAAAATTACAAGGAAGAGGCACTCCGATACACCCTGTATATCACATAAAGGAGGGCCTCATTCACATTGTGGTACCATTTTTCAGGTAATGGGACTCCTACACTCATAAAGCCTATGTACTAAGTGAAAGGGCTGCCCAAAAATCACAAGGACCCCGCACTCCAATACACCCTTTACTACACATAAAGGAGGGCATCATACACACCATTGAAAAATGATCATTGATGGTCTACTGGTGACCCTCAAAAACATTAGGAGCAAGGGCCTGCTGGTGACCCTGTAAAACATTAGGGGCGAGGGCCTGCTGCTTATCTGACCATCTTTAAAAAAATGTGGGCGAGGGCTTCCGAGCGGACCATGTAAAAAATTTTGTGGACGAGGGCCTGCTGCCGAGTTGACCATGTAAAAAATTTTGTGGACGAGGGCCTGCTGCCGAGTTGACCATTTAAAAAATGTTGTGGATGAGGGCCTGCTGCCAAGCTGACCATTTTAAAAATTTTGTGGGCGAGGGCCTGCTGCCAAGCTGACCATCTAAAAAATGTTGTGGGCAAGGGCCTGCTACCGAGCTGACCATGTAAAAAATGTTGTGGGCAAGGGCCTGCTGCCGAGCTGAGCATTTGAAAAATTTTTTGGATGAGGGCTTGCTACTAAGCTGACCATGTAACTTTGTGGATGAGGGCCTGCTGCCGAGTTGACCTTTTAAAAAAAATTTGTGGGCGAGGGCCTGCTGCCGAGCTGACCATCTAAAAAGTTTTGTGGACGAGGGCCTGCTGCCGAGCTGACCATCTAAAAAAATTTGTGGATGAGGGCCTGCTGCCAAGCTGCCCATGTAAAAAAAATTGTGGATGAGGGCCTGCTGCCGAGCGGAGCATTTAAAAAGTTTTGGGGACGAGGGCCTGCTGCCAAGCTGACCATCTAAAAATTTTTGTGCGCGAGGGCCTGCTGCCGAGCTGACCATGTAAAAAATTGTGTCGGCAAGGGCTTTCTGCCGAGCTGACCATGTAAAATATTGTGTCAACGAGGGCCTTCTGCCGAGCTGACCATGTAAAAAAAATTGTGGACGAGGGCCTGCTGCCAAACTGACCATGTAAAAAAATTTTGTGGGTAAGAGCCTGCTGCCAAGCTGACCATTTTAAAAAATTTGTGGGCGAGGGCCTGCTGCCGAGCTGACCATGTAAAAAATTTTGTGGATGAGGGCCTGCTGCCAAGCTAACCATGTAAAAAAATTTGTGGATGTGGGCCTGCTGCCAAGCTGAGCATTTAAAACATTTTGTGGACGGGGGCCTGCTGCCAAGCTGACCATGTAAAAAATTTAGTGGATGAGGGCCTGCTACTGAGCTGACCATGTGAAAAACTTTGTGGATGAGGGCCTGCAGCCGAACTGAGCATTTAAAAAATTTTGTGGACAAGGGCCTGCTGCCGAGCTGACCATCTGAAAGATTTTGTGGCCGAGGGCTTGCTGCCAAGCTGACCATGTAAAAATAATTGTGGATGAGGGCCTGCTGCCGACATGACCATGTAAAAAATTTTGGGGATGAGGGCCTGCTGGCAAGCTGACCATTTAAAAATTTTTGTGGGGGGGGGGGGGGGCTGCTGCCGAGCTGAGCTATTAAAACATTTTGTGGACGAGGGCCACAGCTCAGTCTGGTCCCTGTGCTGTTTGTCACCTAAGCAAATAAGTTTCAGCACGGCCTGTTGCCGCTTCCCCACTGCAGTGCTACACTGCTTCCAGCTACTGACTGATGGCTGACTGGTGCTGCAAGATGAGAATTCAGAGGTGGAAGTGGAGGAGGAGAAGGGGGGGTTGCAGCCACTAACGTAGGTGGCGGCAGAAACCTTGATGGAAGTAGGGCCCACAATCCTTGGCGTCAATAGCACCTGTGCCATCCCAGGGTAGGATTCGCTCCCGGCCTCCACAACGTGCAGTGTGCAGTCAGGGAAATGTAGTGTCCCTGGCCAAAAGCGCTTGTAATGTCGCTGCTGCCACAGCCTAATAAAAAATTACACTGAATGAATGTCACTGATATTTAATGCGCACAAGTTACACTGGAGATGTGGCACTGGTAATGTCACTGTCAGAAGCAGACACCGTCTATGGAAAAAGTACACTGTACGTCCCAGATAAATGTTTTCAGCGCACACGTTACACTGCAGATGTGGCGCTGGTAATGTCACTGTCGGAAAAAGTACACTGGATGCCACAGATATTTTTTGGATTTGCACACTTTACACTTTACATGGGGCGCATCTATTGTCGCTGTGTGCAGCAGCCTAACTATTGCACGCTATTTAGTGCAGGATGTGCTAAAAATAGATATTGCTGCCACACTCAATAGTCCTTAAAAGGACTTTTGGGTCTCTGAAAAATTTTCTAATAAAAATAGTCCAATATCACTCCCTACACTGTCTGTCCCTTCCTCAGCACAGCTCTCCCTGACTAAGACTGAGCCGAACACGTGTCATCGGGTGCTATATATATCACCCGATGAAGCCTTCTGGCCGGCCAATCACTGCAATGCCAGAAACCAACATGGCAGCACTGAGGGCAGCACTTACTCGAGCCCATGCGGTATTTGGCCGAATACTTCCGTGTGCCCAGCATCGAGATGCTCGAGCCAAACTGGTGTTTAGCTAAACATGCACGATCAACACTAATCTAGTTCTTATATGCCTTTGTGAGTTTTTTTTTAATCCAGGATTTTTACAATGCGCAATAGTGAGACTACAAATACTTGTTCCTGGTAGTCAGCCCGTGTAAGTGTGCTGCCAATCACCAGATGAAAAAGAAGAATCCTTGTTCATCACATGAAATGATTGTAAAATACTTCTAGCTTTGGTTGTCTGATGTCTAAGTACCCCACTGCCCACTCCATACTCACTTACATCGGTATAACATCGAGAATATCATCGGTAAGGTGTATATGTGTGTGTGTATACATATATATATATATATATATATATATATGATGTCGGGGTCTGTACTCGCTGTGGGGTCGGCGATGACAGACAAAATACATAGCATCCAAGTTATCCTTCACTTGGCTGAAGCCATGATACATAATACAGAAATATCAAATAAATACCTGCCCGTCTGGACGCTACCTAATACAGAGAATATCTCACCTACGCCTTCAGCGTGTCAGGAGAACAGGCTTCACGCAGCCTCATGCTCTGACCATTACAGTGCAATTCACACAGGGGAATCCGGCACAAACAGCTAGCAGGTCAGCTAGCTCCCTAGGCTTTCTGGATCTGAATGAAGCTCCGAGACCCCAGTAATGATCCCAGCAGCCACACCTAGGATCACCTCAGACTAGGGCAAATAGCCATACTGGAATAATTGTGTGGACTAGTAGGTTCCCACTGCCAACCTACCCACCAATCCAAAAAAATCCAGCCCAGAACAGAATCTAAACAAAGCTTTCTCAGCAAATTACACTTTGGTGAAACCACTGCAGCTTTCTGGATTTCTTTTACCTCAGCAGAGGATTCTGGGTGAAATATACACCCCTTTCCAGCACTCTACCGTACACAATATACCCACACACTAAAGGTATATACTGTATTGTGTGAATGTGTGCAGGGTACGGACAGATCCTTCCATCTCCTCTGTAAAGGGTACGGCTTATAGCGTCCTATGGACGGTTCCTTCCATCTCCTCTGTGGAGGGTATGGCTTATAGTGGTCCTATGGACTGATCCTTCCATCTCCTCTGTGGAGTGTACAGCTTATAGTGTCCAATGGACAGATCCTTCCATCTCCTCTGTGTAGTGTACAGCGTATAGTGTCCAATGGACAGATCCTTCCATCTCCTCTGTGGAGTGTACGGCTTATAGTGTCCTATGGACAGATCCTTCCATCTCCTCTGTGGAGTGTACGGCTTATAGTGTCCTATGGACAGATCCTTCCATCTCCTCTGTGGAGTGTACGGCTTATAGTGTCCTATGGACAGATCCTTCCATCTCCTCTGTGGAGTGTACGGCTTATAGTGTCCTATGGACAGATCCTTCCATCTCCTCTGTAAAGGGTACGGCTTATAGTGTCCTATGGACTGATCCTTTCATCTCCTCTGGGGAGTGTACGGCTTATAGTGGTTCTATGGAGAGATCCTTCCATCTCCTCTGTAAAGCGTACGGCTTACAGTGGTCCTATGGAGAGATCCTTCCATCTCCTCTGTGGAGTGTACGGCTTATAGCGTCCTATGGACGGATCCTTCCATCTCCTCTGTGGAGTGTACGGCTTATAGCGTCCTATGGACGGATCCTTCCATCTCCTCTGTGGAGGGTACAGCTTATAGCGTCCTATGGACGGATCCTTCCATCTCCTCTGTGGAGGGTACAGCTTATAGCGTCCTATGGACGGATCCTTCCATCTCCTCTGTGGAGTGTACGGCTTATAGCGTCCTATGGACGGTTCCTTCCATCTCCTCTGTGGAGTGTACGGCTTATAGTGTCCTATGGACTGATCCTTCCATCTCCTCTGTGGAGTGTACAGCTTATAGTGTCCAATGGACAGATCCTTCCATCTCCTCTGTGTAGTGTACAGCGTATAGTGTCCAATGGACAGATCCTTCCATCTCCTCTGTGTAGTGTACAGCGTATAGTGTCCAATGGACAGATCCTTCCATCTCCTCTGTGGAGTGTACGGCTTATAGTGTCCTATGGACAGATCCTTCCATCTCCTCTGTAAAGGGTATGGCTTATAGTGTCCTATGGACAGATCCTTCCATCTCCTCTGTGGAGGGTACGGCTTATAGTGTCCTATGGACAGATCCTTCCATCTCCTCTGTGGAGTGTACGGCTTATAGTGTCCTATGGACAGATCCTTCCATCTCCTCTGTGGAGTGTACGGCTTATAGTGTCCTATGGACAGATCCTTCCATCTCCTCTGTGGAGTGTACGGCTTATAGTGTCCTATGGACAGATCCTCCCATCTCCTCTGTGGAGTGTACGGCTTATAGTGTCCTATGGACACATCCCTCCATCTCCTCTGTGGAGTGTACGGCTTATAGTGTCCTATGGACACATCCTTCCATCTCCTCTGTGCAGTGTACGGCTTATAGTGTCCTATAGACAGATCCTTCTATCTCCTCTGTGAAGTGTACGGCTTAGGCTACTTTCACATCTACGTTTTCCTTTCTGGTTTTGAGGTCTAGCAGGAGGACCTTATTTAATGAATTATGGGAGTTTTGAAGTTAATTGGAGCTGGAACTTATCCCAAAATCACGAACAGCCAACAATTTTTACGTACAATTTGGAAAACCATAATGAATGATAAAAGTAATACATAACTATAGCTCAATATACTATTAAGAACTCATTATGAGCATGGGTTGCATCAAAAGGGGCATAGACGCCCGTGATGAGAACATAGTCTTACCACTTTATAAATCACTAGTCAGTGTGTACAGTTCTGGGCTCCCGTGAACAAGGCAGACATAGCAGAGCTGGAGAGGGTTCAGAGGAGGGCAACTAAAGTAATTACTGGAATGAGGGATCTACAGGACCCTGAAAGGTTATCAAAATTAGGGTTATTCACTTTAGAAAAAAGACGACTGAGGGGAGATCTAATAACTATGTATAAATATATCAGGGGTCAGTACAGAGATCTGTCCCATCATCTATTTATCCCCAGGACTGTGACGAGGGGACATCCTCTGCGTCTGGAGGAAAGAAGGTTTGTACACAAACATAGAAAAGGGTTCTTCACGGTAAGAGCAGTGAGACTATGGACTCTGTACTGTAAGAGCAGTGAGACTATGGACTCTTTACTGTAAGAGCAGTGAGACTATGGACTATACTGTAACAGCAGTGAGACTATGGACTCTTTACTGTAAGAGCAGTGAGACTATGGACTCTTTACTGTAAGAGCAGTGAGACTACGGACTCTATACTGTAAGAGCAGTGAGACTATGGACTCTGTACTGTAAGAGCAGTGAGACTATGGACTCTATACTGTAAGAGCAGTGAGACTATGGACTCTATACAGTAAGAGCAGTGAGACTATGGACTCTATACTGTAAGAGCAGTGAGACTATGGACTCTATACTGTAAGAGCAGTGAGACTATGGACTCTATACTGTAAGAGCAATGAGACTATGGACTCTTTACTGTAAGAGCAGTGAGACTATGGGCTCTTTACTGTAAGAGCAGTGAGACTATGGACTCTATACTGTAAGAGCAGTGAGATTATGGACTCTTTACGGTAAGAGCAGTGAGACTATGGACTCTATACTGTAAGAGCAGTGAGACTATGGGCTCTTTACTGTAAGAGCAGTGAGACTATGGACTCTATACTGTATGAGCAGTGAGACTATGGACTCTTTACTGTAAGAGCAGTGAGACTATGGACTCTGTACTGTAAGAGCAGTGAGACTATGGACTCTATACTGTAAGAGCAGTGAGACTATGGGCTCTTTACTGTAAGAGCAGTGAGACTATGGACTCTATACTGTAAGAGCAGTGAGACTATGGACTCTTTACTGTAAGAGCAGTGAGACTATGGACTCTATACTGTAAGAGCAGTGAGACTATGGACTCTTTACTGTAAGAGCAGTGAGACTATGGACTCTGTACTGTAAGAGCAGTGAGACTATGGACTCTATACTGTAAGAGCAGTGAGACTATGGGCTCTTTACTGTAAGAGCAGTGAGACTATGGACTCTTTACTGTAAGAGCAGTGAGATTATGGACTCTTTACGGTAAGAGCAGTGAGACTATGGACTCTATACTGTAAGAGCAGTGAGACTATGGACTCTTTACTGTAAGAGCAGTGAGACTATGGACTCTATACTGTATGAGCAGTGAGACTATGGACTCTTTACTGTAAGAGCAGTGAGACTATGGACTCTTTACTGTAAGAGCAGTGAGACTATGGACTCTATACTGTAAGAGCAGTGAGACTATGGACTCTATACTGTAAGAGCAGTGAGACTATGGGCTCTTTACTGTAAGAGCAGTGAGACTATGGACTCTTTACTGTAAGAGCAGTGAGATTATGGACTCTTTACGGTAAGAGCAGTGAGACTATGGGCTCTATACTGTAAGAGCAGTGACACTATGGACTCTTCACTGTAAGAGCAGTGAGACTATGGACTCTATACTGTAAGAGCAGTGAGACTATGGACTCTATACTGTAAGAGCAGTGAGACTATGGACTCTTTACTGTAAGAGCAGTGAGACTATGGACTATGTACTGTAAGAGCAGTGAGACTATGGACTCTTTACTGTAAGAGCAGTGAGACTATGGAACTCTCTGCCTGAGGAGGTGGTGATGGTGAGTACAATAAAGGAATTCAGGAGGGGACTGGATGTATTTCTGGAGTGTAATAATATTACAGGTTATAGCTACTAGAGAGGGGTCGTTGATCCAGGGAGTTATTCTGATGCCTGATTGGAGTCGGGAAGGAATTTTTTCCCCTTAAGTGGGGAAAATTGGCTTCTGCCTCACAGGGGTTTTTTGCCTTCCTCTGGATCAACTTGCAGGAAACAGGTCGAACTGGATGGACAAATGTCTTTTTTCGGCCTTATATACTATGTTACTATGTTATTTACTATGAGCTGTAAAATGATGATAATTACCACTAATATAGTCTAGTCAAGTACCATCAGCCTCAAAAAAATCTCAGATACATCTATTTTTTTTCACGGACACAGGAAATAAGTCAACTATTTTTACAGTTTTTTAGCTAGTAGGGTATTTTTTCCACTGACTAACAAATCAGGAAAAAAATAAAGGTGAGGGGGTTAATACTTTTACAAGGCACTGTGGATGCATCATAGTTTATAGGAATTGATTTCTTATGTCTTTTCTGTATACTCAGTCTGTTTTTAGCAGCAAACAAATTTAAGAAGGAGACTGCACCATTCTGTGCATGCATCTATTTGACCTGAAGAAAGTGTCCAAAGCACTCAGTAATAGGTAGCCTTGTTGTGACATCCAATAAAAATTGTGTACAAGTGTTTCCGAAAAATCATCCGGGATCCACTCTGGTTACCCCACCGGTCATGTTGCATTTCCTGCTGTGATTTTGTAACGTAGATGATGCAGCCTATCACTAGCCTAATTGGCGATGTATGTACATCATTACTGCAGTACAAGCCAAGAAGAACCAATGGTGCCTTAGGGAGCTAAAACGGCGTGCAATTAGTTTTTTTCCCATAGGAGGCATTCCGAGAAACAATTTCCAAGAAACCAATTCTCATATCACAAGATTTTACAAACTGTTCAGAGCAGGATGATGTGAGATAACTGTGTGGTTGTGTCAGTGAATGATCCTGCACCTGGAGGAAGGCCATCCCTCTGAAAAACCGTAAAACCATATTTTTTATTTTGTCTTCTAAATATTTATCCTAGACAGAAACCTCTGGCACTCCAGCTGCTGTGAAAGTACATGTTACGGTACGGGTAGTCAAGGCTGGAATCCGGTAGCCAGATGGAATAAGCCAGGCGCAGTTATGAACTGTAGAGATGTTGTCCGTAGTACAGTTTGAAATAAAGATCAAGAGGTGGTGTTATAGCAAGGAGTACGAACAGTCTGGGTAAGACAGTTCTGAGGAGCAGGAGACTGGAACAAGTCACAATGCTCGAGCAATGATTGAATTGCCACATCAGTATAAGTAGGCTCAAACAGGAAACAAGATGGCTTCCACTCATCACACATTGGCCTCCAATAGTGAAGAATAGAAGTGCCAAACAATAGTTCAGAGTGAGTGAAACAGCGGTCACTAGTGGTAAAGTAGAAAAATACATCAGGTTTCTGACATTATATCCTCCTTCCCCAGAGACCTCTGGATGATGCGTGGCTTGGTTTTTCTGGATATATTTGATGAAATTCCTTAAGCAGTCAGGGAGCATTGATATTGTTTACAGGTTCGCATGAATTGTCCTTGGGTCATACCCTTGCCATTTTATAAGGTATTGCAGACGATTTCTGAAAATTCTAGCGTCCAGTATCTTTTCAATAGTATAATGTTCCTGTCCATCCACTTCAACTGGATCGGGGGGAGGCAGGTTACGTCTTGGAAGTGGATTTGGAACTACAGGTTTCAGAAACGATACATGGAACACAGGATGTGCCCTCATTGTCTTTTGAATTTTTAGGCTAAAAGCTACTGCATTTACTTGTCCAATAACCTTGAAATGCACAATATATTTTTGACCTAGTTTTGGTGAAGGTACATGAAGTTTTCAATTCTTTGTAGAAAGCCATACCTCATCTTCCACCTTGAAAGTTGGAGAAGGACTGTGGGATTTATCTGCTGTTTCCTTATCTCTCTCCTGGGCAATGTGTCTCTTAGTATCTCCAGATTCCGATAGAGAGATTGAATTCTGCCATTGACTGCAGGAATGGGAGTGTCTCTGGGAACATTAGGGAGGATGCTTGGATGGTAACACAAATTGGCAAAAATGGTGTTTGGTGGAAGTATTCTGAGAATTATTGTATGAAAATTCTGCTATTGGGAGCAAATCGAACTAGTCATCTTGAGAATGTAGCATCTGTGATACTGCCCCAAAGTTTGGTTTGTGCATTCAGTCTGACCATTTGATTGGGGGTGAAATGCAAATGACAAATAACATCAATGTCAATAGTTTAGCAATAATTCTTCCAAAATTTAGATGTAATACTCCGTGATCAGAGACAACATGGAATAAAGTGAGCTGCTTTTATCAGTCGATCAACCCCATATAGGATGGCATTTTTCCGTTTGGAGGCTGGCAAATCAACAATAAAGTCTATAGATGTAGACTCCAAGGACAAGATGGGATTGACAGAGGTTTCAAAAGACCCACTGGTGAAGTACAAGGAGTTTTATTCATGGCATAGGTGTTACAAGAAGAAATATATTCCTTCACATCCTCTTTAGAATTGGGCCACCAAAAGAAGCGTGACAGAAGTTCTTTTGTCTTCTGAATGTCCTTGTGACCTGCTAGCTTGGAGTCATGAATTAATTTTAATACTTCTTAGTCGTACGCTCTCTGGCACATAAATGCAATGTTTACGAGTCCACGTTTAATTTGGAAATATAAGGCGTACATCCTCCGGTGGGTTCAGAAGAACTGAATCAGCCTCATATGCTGCCCTTATCTCTTCCATCTCATCCAAAAAATTGAGCATCTACAACCACAATATAATCAATGTTAATCTTTATTATCAGCTTATTACAAACAATCATAGTATCAAAAAAAACTCTAAAATTGCAATATAATCAGGGCAAAAGACATGGATCAGCAACCCCTAACCTGACCAATTATTCATTACTGTACAAGTAACATCCATTTACCTTCAAAAACAGTATATCTGTCTGTCAAAAGACAACATTAATCTCAGTGGGTAGAAAAAGCCTCTAACTAATAAGCTAAAGTGCAACGTGCAATTTGGTCCCTTCAAAATCCCAAACCATGGGAAGTAAACTGGGGCTCACAGCTCCTAATATGGCCAAATACTACCTATGTACTGAATGCTACAGCCTATACATATAAGCAGGTTATTAAATCAATGGATAGTGTAATGAAAAAACATTACCTAGATGTTGTCAGGGAAAATGCCAGCTGATCCTCTCCTCGACGCGCGTTTCACCGTCTAGCCTCTTCAGGAGGAGTGGTGTAAATGGCGCTTAATGGGGTGTTTAAAACATATATCTCGACCAATAGACTGCCGGGAATGAGGACATGTGACTAATCATATGATTCATCACGTCTGCAGAATCTATAGCGGCGCATGACCCGTCACTTCAGTCATGTGATCACTGCCTCCGCCCTCACCCGAGGCCGACGCAGAGAAAGGGCAGACCCGCGTCCAACTAAATAGACGTCGGGCGTCCCTTCACGCGTGGACCGGAATGGGGATCATGGGAAACAGACATGCCCAGCGACTGTCATGCGCACTCGACTCTGCTTTTTAAAGGTAAGTATGTCAACACTTTAGGGAGAAACAAAATCTGCTCCATGACACTATTAACTTCAACTCTATGGGCATATGTGGTATCCATAATGTATTATCCTAAATAACTATACTAAATAATATATCCTCACATTATTATATAACACTATCCAAAATGTATTATAATGGTGAAACCCCAATATTGTATTATTATTAAAGTGCAAGTGCATATTATATCGAAAACTATTCAACATTAATAATTCATCCCTTTCTTCTAATTAATGGTTAATAAAGTGCTAAAGTGCTCATGATTAAAGTGTGTGTCACATTTAAATAAATAAAATAATTACCTCTACCCAGTATTATAGTCAGGGGCGTAGCTAACGGCTCATGGGCCCTGGTGCAAGAGTTCAGCTTGGGCCCCCCTTCCCTCAGTGCTTTGTGTGTCTTCTTATGCGGCACAAGGGTCTTTGGGCCCCCTCAGTCTCCTGGGCCCGGTAGCGACTGCTACCTCTGCACCCCTTATAGCTACGCCCATGATTATAGTGCATCTATCAAATAAAATATATATATATTAATAGATCATTATTATAACCCATTGTGAATCCTAAACATACAAATTAAAACATCCTGTGGTGATTCCAAACATTTCTAATATCCTTTTGTGTGCTACCTATTAAGTGTAGATAATTCAGAATTTAAAAAAAAAAAAAATATGAAGATATAAAAAATAACAACAGTAAAAATAAAAAAAGATAAAAAAGGTTTTTCTAGTTGTAAATGACAACCCACTAGCCTCATCTCTTCCAGCATATCTTTGTTAGTAATAACCCCCACAAAATTGGATTCCGACAGAATGGTAGTTGGTGGTGCAAGTGGAGAGGAATCATTTTGAGAACAGTCTGGATAAGGCATCAGCTTTTCCATTTCGGGCGCCAGGTCTATAAGAGATCGCAAAATAAAATCGGTTAAGAAAGAGACTTCACCGAGCTTGACAGGGAGATAAACATTTAGCGGATCTGATGAACTCTAAATTACGATGGTCAGTTAGCAGCACTATCTGCTGAGCTACTGCTTCCAAATGATGTCGCCACTCTTGGACAGCAGCAACGATGGCTGAAAGTTCCTTGTTCCCTACATCATAATTCCTTTCTGAGGGGGCCAGTCTTCGAGAGAGAAAAAGCACAAGGGTGTAGCAAGTCTTTCTTCCTTGTTCTTTGTGATATAATGGCTCCTATTGCACAGAAGTATCAACTTCAACAATAAAGGCATGTTCAGGGTCAGGATGAATCAGTATAGGGGCTGTGGTAAATTTTATATTTAGACAAAGGAAGGCATCCTATGCCTAAGGAGACCAAACAAATGGTATTCCCTTCCTTGTTAATTTACTAATTGGTGCAATTATAGCTGAAATTTGTTTTTATAAACCCTCGTTTATAAAACTCTGAACCTTTTTCACATTCCTTGGGGTTGGCCAGTCAATTATTGCCTAAATCTTGCTGGAGTCCATATGCAATCCTACAGTAGGAATTACATAACCCAAGAACTGAATTTCTGTTTGAGGAAATTCATATCTCCAAGTTAATATAGAGTTGATGAGTTCATAGACACTGTAGCACAGCTCCGACATGGTTTTAGTGTTCTTCAGAATTAGAGAAGATTAGTATATCATCCAGATAAATGACTACAAACTTATCTAGAAGATCTTTGAAAATGTTGTTAATAAAATGCTTAAAAGTTGTAGGTGCACTACACAGTCCAAAAGACATGACTAAGTACTCAAAATGCTCATATTGTGATCTGAATGCGGGTTTCGATTAATCATCAGGTCTGATACGCGCCAAGTTATAGGTCTAGTTTGGTAAAAAGATTTGCATAACTTACTCTATCCAGCACCTCAGTAATAAGAGGCAGAGGGTAACGATTCTTTATTGTTATTTTATTTAGTTCTCTATAATCAACACAAGGCCTTAGGTACCATCTTTCTTTTTTTTTTTTAAATATTGGTACGCCTGCTGGTGAAGTGGATGGACGAATAAACCATTTAGCTAAATTTTCATCTATGTATTTTTTAAGTGCTTTAAGTTCAGGCTCTGCCAATGGATATATGCTTCCAAAGGGTATAGCTACTCCTGGCAACAGTTCAATGGGACAATCATAAGGTCGATATGGGGGCAATTTGTCAGCATTTTACCACAAACATCAGCAAATTCTTTATATATATATATATATTTTCACTCCATGCTTATTAACAAAAAGCAATATCCATAATGTTTCCTTGTGCTCCAGAGTCCACCATGGCAGAGGTAGATATCCACTGTGAACCGGAGTGAAACTTGAAGCAATGAGACTCCTTGCTTTCTTTCTTAATGATAGGTGCTACCGAATTGATTGAGCGGATGACTGCATTTACTGGTGGCACTGGTCCAGAAGAAACTGATTTATCCTCAGATAGGTCAGGATCCGCTATAACCGCCACTGACTTGTGCCGACGACTTGGACAATTAATGAGAAAGTGATCAGGTTTACCACAATAAAAGCATTGATTTTTCCCAAAGTCTGGGTTCCCTTTAGTGTTGAGCGTGAATATTCGAATAGCGAATTTTTTTAGCGAATATCGGCACTTCGCTAATTCGCGAATATTTCGAATATAGTGCTATAAATTCACTATTTCGAATATTCGTTTTTTTTTTTTTTTTTTTAAGTTATGTTTTTTCTTTCCCACTTCCCAAAAGTAGTTCTTACCTGTCCTGAGGATTCCTGGCTTCCTGGCTGCTCTAGTCAGTGCCCGTTGCCGCTTCTGCCGACTTCCGTGCTCATGGAGCGTCCCCATCACCATGGGAACGTCTCCATATACTAAAATGTACTGTCGGATTTGAGGAATTACGTTAAAATCGCAATGCGATTAATTCAAGTTATATTAATCGCATTGCGATTACAACTTAGCACTGCTATCTTACATAGGCTAGAATTAACGAATATGGAATATAGCACTAGCAGTGCTAAGTTGAAATCGCAATGCGATTACTTCAAGTTAAATTAATCGCATTGCGAATTCAACTTAGCACTGCTAATATATTCCATATTCGTTAACTTCGTTCATTCTAGCAAGCTGACCCATTATAAACCCAGCTCTAAGTTGAAATATAACTTGAATTAATCGCATTGCGATTTCAACGTAATTCCTCAAATCCGACAGTACATTTTAGTATATGGAGACGTTCCCATGGTGATTGGGGACGCTCCATGAGCAAGGAAGTTTATGGTTGGCTTGGTAGAATTAGCGAATAGCGAATATGACGAATGTATTCGTCATATTCCTCAAAACGAAGATAACGAAGTATTCTCCATCTTCGTTTTAGCTACCTATTCGTCAACTTCGCTAATTCTAGCAATCAGATATGAAGGTTGACTATAGAGACAGCTGTGTTTAAATTTTATAATTATTCTATTTATAAAAAAAAAAAATATATATAATCGCATAGCGAATTAAACACAGCTGTCTCTATAGTCAACCTTCCTATTTGATTGCTAGAATTAGCGAAGTTGACGAATAGGTTGCTAAAACGAAGATGGAGAATACTTCGTTATCTTCGTTTTGAGGAATATGACGAATACATTCGTCATATCCGTCATCTTCGCTATAATTCTAGATATGAAACCAATAGGAAAGTAGCCTCAAGTTAAAATCGCAATACGCGATTATTTAAATCACATATTAATCGCGATAACTAGAATAATGACGAATATTCGATTTCGACGAATATGAAACTAATATTCTTTCGAATATTCGCGAATTTCGTCGAAATCGAATATGGCACCTGCCGCTCATCACTAGTTCCCTTCTATTGGAATTTTCCCATTTTTGTATGCTGTCAATCTGCATAGGTTCAGCATCAGATTCAGGGTATTTCTTAGTTTCAAAATCTCTAGAGGTAGAGGACAGAGCAGATAAGTACCGATTGTTAAGAAGTCAGGTAGAATTCCATTTTTCTTGCCTTTGCTTAGACAGTCAAGTATCAATACAAACACAATGATGTACAAAATCATCCAAATTTGTGGGAGCATCAGCAGGTGCTAATTCATCTTTAAGTGCATTAGACAGTCCATTCTTGAAAAATGTTAATTTTACATTATTCCTTCCAGTGTCAATGACCCACCTTCTGAATTCTGTAGCATATTCGGCAACCAAGCGCCTGCATTGATTTGGAGCAATAATGTTGTCTCTACTGTTGAACATCGATTAGCATCATTAAATACATGGCCCATAGCTGCAAGGAAGGCTTTTAGATCATCAAGACCTGCATCATTGGTCTCAATAAGAAGATCTGTCTAGGCTACAGCCTTATGTGTCAGAAGCATAATACTATATAGCAGTGGGGAAGTGAGGAGGGTGTGCACCAAAATATAACTTACATTGATTAATAAATCCACGGTACTTATCACGGTCCCCACCAAACCTGAAGGGTGGAAGAGGCAAAGTGGATGAAGAAGCTGAAACCATAGCCCTGTTTTAAAGTTCCTGTATTTGCTCTGCATGTTGAGTGAGCCACCATGTTTTGTAAATCCTGAGTTGCTTGACCGAATACTTGCACATTATGAGATGTTCCAAATGCCAAATACTTTATTTTCAAATTTTGCATTTCAGCGTAGATCTTAGTAAGTAAACAGTTCATATTAGTTACACGAACCTCCAAGCTCACTTCCTCAGCACATTCCATAGTTATGTCTCAAGTATCCTATTACGATACGGGTAGTCACGGCTGGAATACAGTAGCTAGATGGAATAAGCCAGGCGCAGTTATGAACTGTAGAGATGTTGTCCGTAGTACAGCCTGAAGTAAAGATCAAGAGGTGGTGTTATAGCAAGGAGTACGAACAATCTGAGTAAGACAGTTCTGAGGAGCAGGAGACTGGAACAAGTCACAATACTTGAGCAATGATTGAATTGCCACATGGGTATAAGTAGGCTCAAACAGGAAACAAGATGGCTTCCACTCATCACACATTGGCCATCTTTGTTAAGGGCAAATCCTGGAACAAACACAGCAGTCTCCAGTGGTGAAGAGTAGAAGTGCAACACAATAGTTCAGAGTGAGTAAAACAGCGGCCACAAGTGGTAAATTGGAAAATTATATCAGGTTTCTGACAGTACAACTCCCAGCATGCACTCTTATTCGCCTGTTCTTGTAACTCCCGGAGGATTCTGGGAGTTGTAGTTTAAGAACAGCTGGAGTGCCAGAGGTTGCTGATCCCTGCTTTAGATGCAGTCACAGGTGTCCACGCCCTGTTGTGTCGGCACTACCAACTATAATGCTTTTACTAAAGATAAAGCAAAACAATAGCGTTGTTTCCGGATCACTTACAATTATTTGTTTCACCTTTCAAAATGGCTTCTTACAATGCCATTGTGACTCTTCTATCATTCTTGTTTTAAAAGGGCCTGTAAGGGAGTAGCTCAGTTTCGGGGGTCACTTTCACAAGTATCTTCAGGACACACGGTATCAATGTCCTAACAGTGCATTTATTTGGTTCCAGCACAACACAAACTGTAGAGAAAATAAACACCTTGCCCAGCTGGACCCTAACTAAACATACACCGTGTCCTAACCTCGCTATTAGTCACAGTTCACACCTGGAACTTCATGCGCCTTGTAGTCCTCCAGTCCTCCCAGGCTTACAGTCCTCCAGCCCCTAGGCTGTGCAGGAACAAAGTCCCTTGGGGGATTTGGGCTCACTAGTCCACCTGACTAGGACCCATGCAACCCACTACCAGGCGTTGCCTCGTCCCACCAAGACCAGGCTATACCAAGCCTTACCCAGCTGAGGCCACCTCACAGAGCCATCCCAGGCCTCTGCTTCAGACTCTGTCCCAGAGCCTCCTTGGCTCTCCTTCAAAACATCTCCCCTGGAGTAAGACAGAGGGAGGTGCTTTATCCCATCCCGATACCTCCAGCTCTCCCACCTGTGGTGGAATAGGGGTGTGGACAGCACTATCCACCCCTTCCTTACCAGTAACCAGAGTGAGACCTGTCACTGTCTCACAGGCCATTTAGCCAAAACGCGTCACAACTGCCTGTATTTTGTTTATGGCAAAAAAGTGAAGATTTATTAGAATCAAAAAGTAAGTGCGGCTCCATTTCTTCTACTTGAAGTTATATTAGGGGCATGGCCTGGCTATGGCAGCAAGTGGATGCACACACTGAGAGCTCTTACTTTACGACCGGGGTTCTGTGACATTAGTCACTTTCAGTAGCTTCCTTAAACCCTCCCTGACCTCCACCATACATGTACGGCAGATTTTGAATCTTTAAAGATGCTGTCTGCATAGAATCAGACACAATGGGACATTACCGCGCTAAAAGACATGTCTCCCTTCATGGTCAATTGCGACCATGGCATTTAAGCAGTGAATCCCTGGGAGAGCTATGCTAAACGGCTCCCCCGCTCTGAGATCAGGGAAGCTAATAATAATATTTATTTTATACCGTGTTATATTGAGAAAGTATAAATATTCAGAAACTACATGAAAAAAATTGATGCGGTATATTCGTTATTAAACAAGCGAGTCCAAATGAGAGGGCAGCCTACTGGCCGGTACTTTTCTGACACATAGAAAACACTAATGATTAATCTACATGTCTCCATTCATGCCCTGCTGGTGATAAAGAAGGAGGGAGAATAAATATGAAACACATGTCTGTGCATAACTTGGTCACTGAATTCATGTTGGCATTATTAACAGATGTGACATCACAAGCGATTCCCACCACCGATATATCACTCAGCTCCAGTATCTAGATAGGTTAACCATTAAACCGCAGGAATGCACATATGGGGTTGATTATCACAGATCCCTGGTTAGATAAATTGGGGATATAGTCATCATGCAACCAATATCCCTGTCTCCACACAGGAGGGTTAGTATAATATGAGCCAAGAAGACGATCTGTCAGTGAAGATGGTGACGCTGTCGTGGAGCAAATAAAAGAGTTTATTTTATCTGTAAATACTGTTTTGAAGATGAAATATTAATCTGTCCACATACATTATAAAACTATTACATGGAGCGTCGTTACTTCTCCCCATGTCACTCTGAACTCTCCCGCAGTGTGGGTGGAGGTGTGAATACAGAGATAAGAAGCACGAGTTCATGGGGACAATTCTTCTTCACTGCTCTGGAAGTAAACAAGGCTCTTTTTTGCTTCCTTATACCCATAATACGTTTCCTCCATGGATCTTAGTCTCAGTTAGAAAATATAATTTGGTTGTCTGGAAGATCTGGGCTAAAAAAGCACTGTTACTAGTTGTTTAAGGTCAATGAATAACTTAATATGTTAACAATGTGAAAATTGTTTCTCTACTGTGTGAATTTTCTCATGTCTAACAAGATGTGATTTATGTGTAAAGCATTTCCCACATGTGGAACATGAATATGGCTTCTCTCCTGTATGACTTCTCTTATGTCTAACAAGATCTGATTTATGTGTAAAGCTTTTCTCACATTCAGAACATGAATATGGCTTCTCTCCTGTGTGAAATCTTACATGTGTAAGAAGATTAGATTTTTGTGTAAAACATTTCCCACATTCTGAACATGAATATAGCTTCTCTCCTGTGTGAATTCTCTCATGTGTAACGAGATCTGATTTTTGTGCAAAACATTTTCCACATTCTAAACATGAATATGGTTTCTCTCCTGTGTGAAATCTCTGATGTTTAGCAAGATCTGATTTATGTGTAAAACATTTCCCACATTCTGAGCATGAATATGGTTTCTCTCCTGTGTGAATTCTTTCATGTCTAACAAGATGTGTTCTGTGTGTAAAACATTTTCCACATTCTGAACATGAAAACGGCTTCTCTCCTGTGTGACTTCTCTCATGTGAAATAAGATTTGATTTCTGTGTAAAACATTTTCCACATTCTGAACATGAATATAGCTTTTCCCCTGTGTGACTTCTCTTATGCATCGAAAGATTTGATTTCCATGTAAAACATTTCCCACATTCTGAACATGAATATGGTTTCTCTCCTGTATGAATTCTCTTGTGGGTAGCAAGATCCGATTTTCGTGTAAACCATTTCCCACATTCTAAACATGAATATGGCTTCTCTCCTGTATGAATTCTCACATGTGCAACAAGAATTGATTTCCGTGTAAAACATTTCCCACAGTGTGAACATGAAAACTGCTTCTCTCCTGTGTGACATCTCTCATGTATAACAAGAGTTGATTCCTCTGTAAAGCACTTCCCACATTCTGAACAGGAGTATGGCTTCAATCCTGTGTGAATTCTTTTGTGTGTAGAAAGACTTGGGCTTTTAGTAAACTGTTTACCACACTGAAACCTTTCACCTCCTTTCTGACCTATAGTTGTGGTAACAATCCTTGATTGGTCAGGAGAAGGTTCCTCATGGTTAGGAGGATTATATGACAGATCTGTACTGTGAAGTCCTGGATGTACATTAAAGGTAATATGGCTTTCTGCTGAAAAGTGCTGCAGGATATCTTCATCTTCCACTTTATAATCTAGAGATAACATGAAGTTACCCTCAGAATTCTTACAGGGATTTTCTGTTGAGATAAAAATTTAAATTTGTGAGTTTCTTTCTAAACTACAGAGTAGACAAACTTATAACATTCGTAGTAGACTGGAAGTTGATCCTGCAGGAAGGAAAGGTATAAGGCTAAATACACACTAGTGTTTGTCAGATCCGTCAGGGAACAGCCTGCCGGAACTCTCTGTATCTGACATTGCTGGAAGCTGCATGGATGCCATTCTGCCTTATTATCTATAATGGGGGCAAGTGGAGATCTGGCCTTAACCTGGCAAATATGCCAAGAATCGTCCGGAAAAATACAGCTGTGCGTGGAGAGATACAGAGGGCCGGATCTGACAAATGCCAGTGTGGAACTAGCCCAAGCCATTTATTTTCAATCCATTCCTGTCCTTGACTAAAAAAAACTGCACGCGATTCCAGCCTTATAAAGCGTTCTTCAACATCCTGACAGAATCAAATGGTAGAAAAGCCTGAACATGTCTGGTAACTAGTCCTGCATTCTGCCAAGACATTGTGCTCTTCCACACCAACTGTGATCACTTTAATATGAATTTGCTTAAAAGTATCTGCCACCACATTCCTCAACACAAACTGCAGTCATTATTTAACAGATCTCCTATACCGGATGAAGCTGGTGGACTCACTAGAAGAATCCATATCATAAGCTCTCTAACCGCCTCTTCTTAGTGCACCTCCTCCCCTGCTGCTGCTAAAATCTCACTCTGGTCAGTATAGTCTGCAGTCTCCTTGACATTCCTCAACACATACTGCATTCATTATTCAACAGATCTCTTATACCGGATGAAGCTGGTGGACTCACTAGAAGAATCCATGTCATAAGCTCTCTAACCGCCTCTTCTTAGTGCACCTCCTCCCCTGCTGCTGCTAAAATCTCACTCTGGTCAGTATAGCCTGCAGTCTCCTTGACATTCCTCAACACATACTGCATTCATTATTCAACAGATCTTTTATACCGGATGAAGCTGGTGGACTCACTAGAAGAATCCATGTCATAAGCTCTCTAACCGCCTCTTCTTAGTGCACCTCCTCCCCTGCTGCTGCTAAAATCTCACTCTGGTCAGTATAGTCTGCAGTCTCCTTGACATTCCTCAACACATACTGCATTCATTATTCAACAGATCTCTTATACCGGATGAAGCTGGTGGACTCACTAGAAGAATCCATGTCATAAGCTCTCTAACCGCCTCTTCTTAGTGCACCTCCTCCCCTGCTGCTGCTAAAATCTCACTCTGGTCAGTATAGTCTGCAGTCTCCTTGACATTCCTCAACACATACTGCATTCATTATTCAACATATCTCTTATACCGGATGAAGCTGGTGGACTCACTAAAAGAATCCATGTCATAAGCTCTCTAACCACCTCTTCTTAGTGCACCTCCTCCCCTGCTGCTGCTAAAATCTCACTCTGGTCAGTACAGTCTGCAGTCTCCTTAACTCTTTAGTGAGAGAGTGTCTGTCTTCTAGCAACAGTCGTATTGTGGAAGTACAGCATATAACTGCATCCGCTGATTTATTTGACTGGAAACTAAATACACTACGTATGAGTAAGATGCCTGCAGCAGCAGGGGAGGAGGTCCATTGAGCTCCTCGATTACGTTATAGGTGAACAAAGAATGGGTAAAGCTCATGAATACAGCATCCATGAGGGCTCGCACTTTCCAAACTGAGTCTTAAATGCTTATCTTACAATCTGCCATTGTGACATGGAATTTCAAAGCAAACAATGTCACATAAAGAGCCGATAGATAAATGATTAAAGACTGGACTTAATCCCTGGATAGTTCACTGGATTCACATTCGGTTGATAAATAGACACCAGAGGGTTGTCGATAATGGGGTACATTCTGAGGAGAGACAAGTTACAAGTAGTGGAGATCAGGGGCCTGTCCTGGGTCCAATTCTTTTTAATATTTGTGTAGGTGACACAGGAGAAGGTTTGGTGGGTAAGATTTGCCTGTTTGATGATGACACGAAGTGTTTAACAGGGTAGATATTCCTGGAGGGATTACTAACATGGAAAAAGATTTATCCTCTGTGGATATGGTCCAAACAATGGAAACTGCAGATCAAGGTCTTCAAATGTAAAATCATGCACTTGGGGAGAAGAAACCCTCTATCTGACTATCATACTGGCCATGCTGTATTAGCCAAGACTTCAGAAGAGACAGCAGACAGCTTCGAAATGAGTGCACAGTACGGGCAGGCAGCAGGGAAAGCGAGTGGGATGCTTGGCTATATGGCAAGAGGGATCACCAGTAGGAAGAGAGAGATTGTGATCTCACTGTACAGAGTGCTGGTGAGACCACATCTGGAATACTGGGTCCAGTTCTAAAGACCCTGCCTACAAAAAGACATAGATCAAATGGAACTGGTGCAACACCAGGCTACAAACATAGTGGAGGGTCTGAAGCATAAAATATAACAGGAGAGACTTAAAGGGATTGTCCAAGTTATTTTTATTGAAGACCTATCCTCAGGAGAGAAGGTGTTTGAAGAGAAGGCGTACGCCATGCCAGCGCAGCCTTCTCTTCGTTGATTACCTGGTCACCCTCGACATCGCAGCGGTGAGCAGTGAAATTAAACCCAATCCTCGTTCCTGTTCAAGTGTATACTACAGAACCATCCCATAGAAGTGAAGATGGGTCATCAATAAAAATAACTTGGACAACCCCTTTAACTTGTATAGCCTTGAGGAAAAAACAAATGAAAACCTTTAAATCCTAGCAGCAAGAGGAAGTTGGCGATCCAACAAAGGCTGGCTGGGCTCTCCTACTCCTACACGGCTTAGCCAACCAGGCTGATTTTAAATGTACGCCCCTGCTGGCGTCCACATGAAGCCAAAAACTGGTAGTCACTTCGGGTGCACCCAGCATCCTGAAGGAAAGATGCCCCGTAAAGCCACTTCTAGGGGAAACATCCAGACATGATCTCCTAACAGCCTAGGGGAAGAAGAAGGACCAGATTTCTGGCCCCAAAGTAGCCTAGAGTCAACTGTACGGTGGACCGAAAACTTCACCGAAGCTTCATGAGGGGACAGGCTCAGGGGTGTGGAAATTGTATCGCCCGAGACATGCTGCTGCGGGCGCCGGGCAGGTAGTTTGTTCGGTAGCGTAGCCCTGCTTCGGGCAAGTTGCAGGGCTGACCGCGGCTGCCTTAGGGCGCAGACGCCGGGCCAAGGGAGGGGGAGGAAAAATTTAAATAAATCACTTGCGCGCCTCTGGCTGGCCACAGCTGTTCTCCTCTGTATGATCATATTATCTTGGGCTCCCTACAAGTTAGCCAGCCAGCCCCTGCAGGGCCAAGGAAGCTCCCAACCTTTACACTTCCAACACTCTCCAGCAGGACAAGAAATAGGACCTGAGAGGATGGGGGTGTTCCCCCCTTTAAAGCTCTCCATAGGTGTGCCGCTGTTTTGAGCTGCAGGCTGCTGTCATGGACGTAAAGGAAAAATGTTAAAAAGCTTATGCAACACAGTAGATGTACCACAAAAATTGTATCATGTCTTGTAATTGAAAATGGAAACAATTCTTTGTGCGATATTACGGATTTCACCATGATGACTTCATTATTCTGCGGCTCAAAACGATTACAGCGACACCAAACATATAGTTTTTATGAAAGAAATCACTATTAGGACCGCCATAATGTGCTTATACTTCCATCCACAGAGCTGTATGAGGGCTTGTTTTTTGACGGTCAAACAGCAGTTTTTATTGGGACCATTTTTGGGGACATTCGACTTCTTGATCCCTGTTGTTCAATCATTTTGGGGGAACAAGGTGACCAAAAAATGGCAAATCACATGTTTTTTTTTCCCGTTAAGAAATTCAGCGAACAGTAAAAAATTTTTGTTGTTTGTTTATTTTATTATGTAAAATTGGGAAAAGGGGATGATCTAAAACTTTCATGATTTAAACTTTTAATATTTTTATGTTTTTTTCCTTTATTTTTACATAATACATTTTGGTCCCTGGGATCTTTTGATCCCTTGTCTCGTACACAATATTAGAGATCTATTATGGTGAATGGGATTCTGACGCGCTGCCTGCTGAGCCATGCCCCGTGCTCAGCTAAACAGACAGGTTACCATGATAGGCCTGGGCAACTTCGGCAGGCTTGAGGCTGTTATAGTAGCCGATTGGAGCCCTACAATTTCACTGCAGTTGCTCCAATCAGAAGGCAGAGGGAGCCTTCCCCCTCTGCTGAACCCCACAGAAGCTGAGATCGCTATTGAACGTGGTATCTGAGGGGTTAAACTACCAGGTTCTGCGTCATCCCCGATCCTGGACACAGCGGCCAGGTGCCACCTCCATACATTCCCTCAGCCACTATGACATACAGATACGTCACGGTGGCTAAAGGGGTTAAAGGGGTTGTCTAGCTTTTTACACTTTTTTAAAATTTTTAAAAACTCATACTGACCTGTTCCCCACTGCTCCGTTATGGCTCCCTTCAGTGGTCTTCTGGTCCCCATTCTGTAAATTTTTAAACACTCAGGGTCACATGCGCCACTGCAGTCAGTGACTGCGTTAGCTGTGATATGCCCCCAAGCAGCATGTGACCCAGCAGTGATGTATTGCTCGTGACACCTCGCCACTGAGGCCACCCATTGGCTGCAGAGGCACATATGACTCAGTATATCCAGAAGTTTACAAGACGGATACCTGAACAGCGATAAAGGGAGCAAGGGAGTCGAAATAGAGAGGCCTCAGGCAGGGCCTAGTAGGAGTACCAAGTTGGCAGCGATGCTGGGCCACTGTCAGGCTCTCAGCTGCCATAGGAACCATCAGCAACCTGCAAACAAGTCAAGGGGGACTGATGTCCTTGACAGCTACCCAGTCAAACTGCACAGGTGTTAGATGCCTGGGATCAGAGGTATTGCTCCTCTCAATCATTCAGTAGGAGCCCAGCTCCTGCTGCAAACGGTGCGGGCACAGCTTCTGCGCCATCCAATGAATGTAACTGTGTGTCCATTTGTGGAAGAGGTGATAAACCTCAGAATTCCCTTTCTTCATCCATGATCCCATACCTGTGGTGACATCTCCTGGAACGCCCTCCTCCACCTCACTCTTACACGGGGGATCGCCCATCATCCGCTCTTCTTCATCCTCCACTTTAATATCAGTCACATCTTCCCCCTGATTTGTCATCTGTAACAATTCAGGACAATACAGCAGACGGGTGGGAAATCTAACAGATCCACAGAAGAGACCCCCACCATCTATGACCCTCTATGACTGCAGGACCCCCCTATATAGATGTGTATAGGGCTCAGCTCCATCTACCTGAGGGTTCTCTGGGGGCTTCTCCTCTGGACAGTCCTGGGAATACAGAGAACGGGGACATCTCTCGGGGGGATTTCTCCTCCTGGATCCATCTGTGGAGACACAAGCAGTGACTGAATACATGGCCTCCTGTAGATCTGTCCATAGATCAGACACAGCTCCTTCAGGTTTAGTGATCAATGTTCTGCTCCTCACCACCAGTGCTAAAGTCCCAGAGCCATGTAGACCATGATCTGAGGTGGTATATAATAAATTACACATATCGCCTCATATGTATCTTGATCTATGATTAGCTAGATATACACTATATGGAGTAAAGTATTGGGCCGGATGTCTCAACCTTTGGATTCAGGTGTTTCATTTAGTGCCATTACTCCAGGTGAATAAAATCCGTACTCTAGCCGTGCAGTCTGCCATTACCACAGTGTATAACATCCAGCCTCTAGCCATGCAGTCTACCATTACCACAGTGTATAACATCCAGCCTCTAGCCATGCAGTCTACCATTACCACAGTGTATAACATCCACCTCTAGCCATACAGTCTACCATTACCACAGTGTATAACATCCAGCCTCTAGCCATGCAGTCTACCATTACCACAGTGTATAACATCCAGCCTCTAGCCATACAGTCTTCCATTACCACAGGTGTATAACATCCAGTCTCTAGCCATGCAGTCTACCATTACCACAGGTGTATAACATCCAGCCTCTAGCCATGCAGTCTACCATTACCACAGTGTATAACATCCAGTCTCTAGCCGTGCAGTCTGCCATTACCACAGCGTATAACATCCAGCCTCTAGCTATGCAGTCTACCATTACCACAGTGTATAACATCCAGCCTCTAGCTATGCAGTCTACCATTACCACAGTGTATAACATCCAGCCTGTAACCATGCAGTCTACCATTACCACAGTGTATAAGATCCAGCCTCTAGCTATGCAGTCTACCATTACCACAGTGTATAACATCCAGCCTCTAGCCATGCAGTCTACCATTACCACAGTGTATAACATCCAGCCTCTAGCCATGCAGTCTACCATTACCACAGTGTATAACATCCAGCCTCTAGCTATGCAGTCTACCATTACCACAGTGTATAACATCCAGTCTCTAGCCATGCAGTCTACCATTACCACAGGTGTATAACATCCAGTCCCAGGCCATGCAGTCTACCATTACCACAGTGTATAACATACAGCCCCTAACCATGCAGTCTACCATTACCACAGTGTATAACATCCAGACTCTAGCCATGCAGTCTACCATTACCACAGTGTATAACATCCAGACTCTAGCCATGCAGTCTACCATTACCACAGTGTATAACATCCAGCCTCTAGCCATGCAGTCTACCATTACCACAGTGTATAACATCCAGCCTCTAGCCATGCAGTCTACCATTACCACAGTGTATAACATCCAGCCTCTAGCCATGCAGTCTACCATTACCACAGTGTATAACATCCAGCCTCTAGCCATGCAGTCTACCATTACCACAGTGTATAACATCCAGCCTCTAGCCATGCAGTCTACCATTACCACAGTGTATAACATCCAGCCTCTAGCCATGCAGTCTACCATTACCACAGTGTATAACATCCAGCCTCTAGCCATACAGTCTACCATTACCACAGTGTATAACATCCAGCCTCTAGCCATGCAGTCTACCATTACCACAGTGTATAACATCCAGGCTCTAGCCATGCGGTCTACCATTACCAGAGGTGTATAACATCCAGCCTCTAGCCATGCAGTCTACCATTACCACAGTGTATAACATCCAGCCTCTATCCATGCAGTCTACCATTACCACAGTGTATAACATCCAGCCTCTAGCCATGCAGTCTACCATTACCACAGTGTATAACATCCAGCCTCTAGCCATGCAGTCTACCATTACCACAGTGTATAACATCCAGCCTCTAGCCATACAGTCTACCATTACCACAGTGTATAACATCCAGCTTCTGGCCATGCAGTCTGCCATTACCACAGTGTATAACATCCAGACTCTAGCCATGCAGTCTACCATTACCACAGTGTATAACATCCAGCCTCTAGCCATGCAGTCTGCCATTACCACAGGTGTATAACATCCAGCCTCTAGCCATGCAGTCTACCATTACCACAGTGTATAACATCCAGCCTCTAGTTATGCAGTCTACCATTACCACAGTGTATAACATCCAGCCTCTAGTCATGCAGTCTATCATTACCACAGTGTATAACATCCAGCCTCTAGCCATACAGTCTACCATTACCACAGTGTATAACATCCAGCCTCTAGCCATGCAGTCTACCATTACCACAGTGTATAACATCCAGCCTGTAACCACGCAGTCTACCATTACCACAGTGTATAACATCCAGCCTCTAGCCATGCAGTCTACCATTACCACAGTGTATAACATCCAGCCTCTAGCCATGCAGTCTACCATTACCACAGTGTATAACATCCAGCCTCTAGCCATGCAGTCTACCATTACCACAGTGTATAACATCCAGCCTCTAGCCATGCAGTCTACCGTTACCACAGTGTATAACATCTATCCTCTAGCCATGCAGTCTACCATTACCACAGTGTATAACATCCAGCCTCTAGCCATGCAGTCTACCATTACCACAGTATATAACATCCAGCCCCTAGCCATGCAGTCTACCATTACCACAGTGTATAACATCCAGCCTCCAGCCATGCAGTCTACCATTACCACAGTGTATAACATCCAGCCTCTAGCCATGCAGTCTACCATTACCACAGTGTATAACATCCAGCCTCTAGCCATGCAGTCTACCATTACCACAGTGTATAACATCCAGCCTCTAGCCATGCAGTCTACCATTACCACAGTGTATAACATCCAGCCTCTAGCCATGCAGTCTACCATTACCACAGTGTATAACATCCAGCCTCTAGCCATGCAGTCTACCATTACCACAGTGTATAACATCCAGCCTCTAGCCATGCAGTCTACCATTACCAAAGTGTATAACATCCAGCCTCCAGCCATGTACTCTACCATTACCACAGTGTATAACATCCAGCCCCTAGCCATGCAGTCTGCCATTACCACAGTGTATAATATCCAGCCTCTAGCTATGCAGTCTACCATTACCACAGTGTATAACGTCCAGCCTCTAGCTATGCAGTCTACCATTACCACAGTGTATAACATCCAGCCTCTAGCCATGCAGTCTACCATTACCACAGTGTATAACATCCAGCCTCCAGCCATGCAGTCTACCATTACCACAGTGTATAACATCCAGCCTCTATCCATGCAGTCTACCATTACCACAGTGTATAACATCCAGCGTCTAGCCATGCAGTCTACCATTACCACAGTGTATAATATCCAGCCTCTAGCCATGCAGTCTACCATTACCACAGTGTATAACATCCAGCCTCTAGCCATGCAGTCTACCATTACCACAGTGTATAACATCCAGCCTCTAGCCATGCAGTCTACCATTACCACAGTGTATAACATCCAGCCTTTAGCCATGCAGTCTGCCATTACCACAGGTGTATAACATCCAGCCTCTAGCCATGCAGTCTACCATTACCACAGTGTATAACATCCAGCCTTTAGCCATGCAGTCTACCATTACCACAGTGTATAACATCCAGCCTTTAGCCATGCAGTCTACCATTACCACAGTGTATAATATCCAGCCTCTAGCCATGCAGTCTACCATTACCACAGTGTATAACATCCAGCCTCTAGCCATGTAGTTTACAATTACCACAGTGTATAACATCCAGCCACTAGCCATGCACTCTACCATTACCACAGGTGTATAACATCCAGCCTCTAGCCATGCAGTCTACCATTACCACAGTGTATAATATCCAGCCTGTAGCCATGCAGTCTACCATTACCACAGTGTATAACATCCAGCCTCTAGCCATGTAGTCTACAATTACCAAAGTGTATAACATCCAGCCTCTAGCCATGCAGTCTTCCATTACCACAGTGTATAACATCCAGCCTCTAGCCATGCAGTCTACCGTTACCACAGTGTATAACATCCAGCCTCTAGCCATGCAGTCTGCCATTACCACAGTGTATAACATCCAGCCTCTAGCCATGCAGTCTACCATTACCACAGTGTATAACATCCAGCCTCTAGCCATGCAGTCTACCATTACCACAGTGTATAATATCCAGCCTGTAACCATGCAGTCTACCATTACCACAGTGTATAACATCTAGACTCTAGCCATGCAGTCTACCATTACCACAGTGTATAACATCCAGCCTCTAGCCATGCAGTCTACCATTACCACAGTGTATAACATCCAGACTCTAGCCATGCAGTCTACCATTACCACAGTGTATAACATCCAGCCTCTATCCATGCAGTCTACCATTACCACAGTGTATAACATCCAGGCTCTAGCCATGCAGTCTACCATTACCACAGTGTATAACATCCAGCCTCTAGCCATGCAGTCTACCATTACCACAGTGTATAACATCCAGCCTATAGCCATGCAGTCTGCCATTACCACAGTGTACAACATCCAGCCTCTAGCTATGCAGTCTACCATTACCACAGTGTATAACATCCAGCCTCTAACCATGCAGTCTGCCATTACCACAGTGTATAACATCCAGCCTCTAGCCATGCAGTCTACCATTACCACGGTATATAACATCCAGCCTCTAGCCATGCAGTCTACCATTACCACAGTGTATAACATCCAGCCTCTAGCCATGCAGTCTACCACTACCACGGTATATAACATCCAGCCTCTAGCCATGCAGTCTACCATTACCACAGTGTATAATATCCAGCCTCTAGCTATGCAGTCTACCATTACCACAGTGTATAACATCCAGCCTCTAGCCATGCAATCTACCATTACCACAGTGTATAACATCCAGCCACTAGCCATGCAGTCTACCATTACCACAGTGTATAACATCCAGCCTCTAGCCATGCAATCTACCATTACCACAGTGTATAATATCCAGCCTCTAGCCATGCAGTCTACCATTACCACAGTGTATAACATCTAGCCTCTAGCCATGCAGTCTACCATTACCACAGTGTATAATATCCAGCCTCTAGCCATGCAGTCTACCATTACCACAGTGTATAACATCCAGCCTCTAGCCATGCAGTCTACCATTACCATAGTGTATAACATCCAGCCTCTAGCCATGTAGTCTACAATTACCACAGTGTATAATATCCAGCCTGTAACCATGCAGTCTCCATTACCACAGTATATAACATCCAGCCTCTAGCCATGCAGTCTACCATTACCACAGGAGTATAACATCCAGCCTCTAGCCATACAGTCTACCATTACCACAGTATATAACATCCAGCCTCTAGCCATGCAGTCTACCATTACCACAGTGTATAACATCCAGCCTCTAGCCATGCAGTCTGCCATTACCACAGTGTATAACATCCAGCCTCTAGCCATGCAGTCTACCATTACCACAGTGTATAACATCCAGCCTCTAGCCATACAGTCTACCATTACCACAGTATATAACATCCAGCCTCTAGCCATGCAGTCTACCATTACCACAGGTGTATAACATCCAGCCTCTAGCTATGCAGTCTACCATTACCACAGTGTATAACATCCAGCCTCTAGCCATGCAGTCTACCATTACCACAGTGTATAACATCCAGCCTCTAGCCATGCAGTCTACCATTACCACAGTGTATAATATCCAGCCTGTAGCCATGCAGTCTACCATTACCACAGTGTATAACATCCAGCCTCTAGCTATGCAGTCTACCATTACCACAGTGTATAACATCCAGCCACTAGCCATGCAGTCTACCATTACCACAGTGTATAACATCCAGCCCCTAGCTATGCAGTCTGCCATTACCACAGTGTATAACATCCAGCCTCTAGCCATGCAGTCTACCATTACCACAGTGTATAACATCCAGCCTCTAGCCATGCAGTCTACCATTACCACAGTGTATAATATCCAGCCTGTAGCCATGCAGTCTACCATTACCACAGTGTATAACATCCAGCCTCTAGCTATGCAGTCTACCATTACCACAGGTGTATAACATCCAGCCTCTAGCCATGCAGTCTGCCATTACCACAGTGTATAACATACAGCCTCTAGCCATGCAGTCTACCATTACCACAGTGTATAACATCCAGCCTCTAGCCATGCAGTCTACCATTACCACAGTGTATAACATCCAGCCTCTAGCCATGCAGTCTACCATTACCACAGTGTATAATATCCAGCCTGTAGCCATGCAGTCTACCATTACCACAGTGTATAACATCCAGCCTCTAGCTATGCAGTCTACCATTACCACAGGTGTATAACATCCAGCCTCTAGCCATGCAGTCTGCCATTACCACAGTGTATAACATACAGCCTCTAGCCATGCAGTCTACCATTACCACAGTGTATAACATCCAGCCACTAGCCATGCAGTCTGCCTATACAGACATTTATTAAACTCTACAGAGCACCCTGAATTCCACTGTGGTCCTGTAACAGGAACCACAACTCACACAAGTCACTCCCTGAAATGTCTTCCATTCTAAACATTCCACCTTCACCTGTGATCGGTATTAATTGGAAGGAACCACAGGAACCCAGCCCTAATGTGGAGACTACGTGAAGTTACAGAATAGGGTCGCCAATTGCGAAGGTGCATAAAACAACCGAGCCGGGAGTGTCCTGACATGGGCTGGTGCTCCTCCATTACATGTCACTGCACACACGTGTATACACTGCACATGACGGCTCTTACCCTGTGATATAAGAGGCTGGCGCTCCTCCATTACATGTCACTGCACACACGTGTATACACTGCACATGACGGCTCTTACCCTGTGATATAAGAGGCTGGTGCTCCTCCATTATATGTCACTGCACACACGTGTATACACTGCACATGACGGCTCTTACCTTGTGATATAAGAGGCTGGTGCTCCTCCATTACATGTCACTGCACACACGTGTATACACTGCACATGACGGCTCTTACCCTGTGATATAAGAGGCTGGTGCTCCTCCATTACATGTCACTGCACACACGTGTACACACTGCACATGACGGCTCTTACCCTGTGATATAAGAGGCCGGTGCTCCTCCATTACATGTCACTGCACACACGTGTATACACTGCACATGATGGCTCTTACCCTGTGATATAAGAGGCTGGTGCTCCTCCATTACATGTCACTGCACACACGTGTATACACTGCACATGACGGCTCTTACCCTGTGATATAGGAGGCTGGAGCTCCTCCATTACATGTCACTGCACACACGTGTATACACTGCATATGACGGCTCTTACCCTGTGATATAAGAGGCTGGTGCTCCTCCATTACATGTCACTGCACACACGTGTATACACTGCACATGACGGCTCTTACCCTGTGATATAAGAGGCTGGTGCTCCTCCATTACATGTCACTGCACACACGTGTATACACTGCACATGACGGCTCTTACCTTGTGATATAAGAGGCTGGTGCTCCTCCATTACATGTCACTGCACACACGTGTATACACTGCACATGACGGCTCTTACCCTGTGATATAAGAGGCTGGTGCTCCTCCATTACATGTCACTGCACACACGTGTATACACTGCACATGACGGCTCTTACCTTGTGATATAAGAGGCTGGTGCTCCTCCATTACATGTCACTGCACACACGTGTATACACTGCACATGACGGCTCTTACCCTGTGATATAAGAGGCTGGTGCTCCTCCATTACATGTCACTGCACACACGTGTATACACTGCACATGACGGCTCTTACCTTGTGATATAAGAGGCTGGTGCTCCTCCATTACATGTCACTGCACACACGTGTATACACTGCACATGACGGCTCTTACCTTGTGATATAAGAGGCTGGTGCTCCTCCATTACATGTCACTGCACACACGTGTACACACTGCACATGACGGCTCTTACCCTGTGATATAAGAGGCTGGTGCTCCTCCATTACATGTCACTGCACACACGTGTACACACTGCACATGACGGCTCTTACCCTGTGATATAAGAGGCTGGTGCTCCTCCATTACATGTCACTGCACACACGTGTATACACTGCACATGACGGCTCTTACCTTGTGATATAAGAGGCTGGTGCTCCTCCATTACATGTCACTGCACACACGTGTACACACTGCACATGACGGCTCTTACCTTGTGATATAAGAGGCTGGTGCTCCTCCATTACATGTCACTGCACACACGTATACACTGCACATGACGGCTCTTACCCTGTGATATAAGAGGCTGGTGCTCCTCCATTACATGTCACTGCACACACGTGTATACACTGCACATGACGGCTCTTACCCTGTGATATAAGAGGCTGGTGCTCCTCCATTACATGTCACTGCACACACGTGTATACACTGCACATGACGGCTCTTACCTTGTGATATAAGAGGCTGGTGCTCCTCCATTACATGTCACTGCACACACGTGTACACACTGCACATGACGGCTCTTACCCTGTGATATAAGAGGCTGGTGCTCCTCCATTACATGTCACTGCACACACGTGTACACACTGCACATGACGGCTCTTACCTTGTGATATAAGAGGCTGGTGCTCCTCCATTACATGTCACTGCACACGTGTATACACTGCACATGACGGCTCTTACCCTGTGATATAAGAGGCTGGTGCTCCTCCATTACATGTCACTGCACACACGTGTATACACTGCACATGACGGCTCTTACCCTGTGATATAAGAGGCTGGTGCTCCTCCATTACATGTCACTGCACACACGTGTACACACTGCACATGACGGCTCTTACCTTGTGATATAAGAGGCTGGTGCTCCTCCATTACATGTCACTGCACACGTGTATACACTGCACATGACGGCTCTTACCCTGTGATATAAGAGGCTGGTGCTCCTCCATTACATGTCACTGCACACACGTGTATACACTGCACATGACGGCTCTTACCCTGTGATATAAGAGGCTGGTGCTCCTCCATTACATGTCACTGCACACACGTGTATACACTGCACATGACGGCTCTTACCCTGTGATATAAGAGGCTGGTGCTCCTCCATTACATGTCACTGCACACACGTGTATACACTGCACATGACGGCTCTTACCCTGTGATATAAGAGGCTGGTGCTCCTCCATTACATGTCACTGCACACACGTGTATACACTGCACATGACGGCTCTTACCCTGTGATATAAGAGGCTGGTGCTCCTCCATTACATGTCACTGCACACACGTGTATACACTGCACATGACGGCTCTTACCCTGTGATATAAGAGGCTGGTGCTCCTCCATTACATGTCACTGCACACACGTGTATACACTGCACATGGCGGCTCTTACCCTGTGATATAAGAGGCTGGCGCTCCTCCATCATGGCCTCCTTGTACAGATCCTGGTGTCCTTCTATATACTCCCACTCATCCATGGAGAAATAGACAGTGACGTCCTGACACCTTATAGGAACCTGACAACACAATGACACCGTCATCACCCAGACCCTCCAGTGCTGTTACTGGAGAATTTCCCAGCATTCCCAGCAGTGTCACCTCTCCAGTCAGCAGCTCCATCATCTTGTGGGTGAGCTCTAGGATCTTCTGCTCATGTATCAGGGGGTGAGGGGAGGCTCTGTGATGGGGTGAGGGGTCCTGCTCCGCCCTCCTGACTCCTGGAGATGGATGATGGGAGTCACACAGTCCCCCGATGTCTTCTTCACTATTGTGTACTCCTGTGGATGGAGAGAGACACTTAGGGAATAAACCCTTCAGGGGCCATGTGCTCTCCTCCGGCCTCTCCTCCTGGTACAACGTGCCTACTTACCTCCTCATGGCTCCTACATGACTATTGGTCACTGGTCACATGACACATCACTCACCATACTGGGGGCTGATCTTCAGGTTCTCCGTCACTTGGAAGGTCTGGGGGCCGTTCTCCAGGACCCTGGACTCTTCCTATCACTTCCTATGATGGATTCTCCTTCCCGATGTCTGACTTGTTACAGAATACAATACAGAGGAGAGAAATCTAGAGAAGTTTACCTCTCCGCTCAGCAGGGAGATGATCTCCAAGGTGAGGTCTAATATTCTTCTGCTGATCTCCTTCCCGTCCATCCTCGGGGGTCATTCAGGAGAAGAGGAGAGAACTGGAGGAGCTGAAGGCTTCTAGTACTGCAGGCACCTTTATGGGAAGAGGAGAGGAAATCATCCAGGGGACAAGACCAGATGTCACCTCCAGAACCGCACCTCCTGAGCCTGGAGGGGCCCCCACCACATGGATTCCAGGGGCCCCAACATGGAGATCTCTGGTGGCCCCACAGGAGATAAGTGTCTGATAGATGCAGGTCCCACCTCTGGGCTGTGCTCAGCTGTGTCCAGAACTCCTAGAGAAGAGACTGGAGAGAGCTGAGCTCAGGCCGGGCCCCGCTCCATTCATTCTCCTCCTGGAGGCAGGGGCCCCTCACCAGGACAGTCAGGGGCCAGCGAATGATGACAACCCCCACTATCCCCACTACTACCCCCATTATACTAAGCTGAGGAGCGGAGAAGGATTCCTTGTGTGTAATGGAGGAGAATCTCCAGAGGTGACATGTCTGAGCTCTCCACCACACTGTCTCCTCACAGCTCATCTTACCTGCAGGCTGGAGGAATGGCTGATACCAGAGAGAACAAGAGCCCTGACTACCGACCAGGACCTGCCCAGTGTCTGCTGCACTGCCAGAGCTGAAGGACCTGGGGTGTCGTCACCGTCATGTGATCAGTGCAGGGGGCGGGACTCAGCAGTGGAGAGGAGAAGAGGTGGTGAAGGACCTGGAGTGACGTCACCGTCATGTGATCAGTGCAGGGGGCGGGGCTCAGCTGGGAGAAGGATAATAGATGGTGAAGGACCTGGGGTTATGTCACTGTCATGTGATCAGTGCAGGGGGCGGGACTCAGCAATGGAGAGGAGGGGGTGAAGGACCTGGGGTGATGTCACTGTCATGTGATCAGTGCAAGGGGCGGGGCTCAGCAGTGGAGAGGAGGAGGTGATGAAGGACCTGGGGTGATGTCACCGTCATGTGATCAGTACAGGGGGCGGGGCTCAGCAGTGGAGAGGAGGTGGTGAAGGAAATGTGATGATGTCACCATCATGTGATCAGTGTAGGGGGCGGGGGTCAGCAGTGGAATGGAGGTGGTGAAGGAAATGTGATAATGTCACCATCATGTGATCAGTGTAGGGGGCGGGGGTCAGCAGTGGAGAGGAGGTGGTGAAGGAAATGTGATGATGTCACCATCATGTGATCAGTGTAGGGGGCGGGGGTCAGCAGTGGGGAGGATAAGAGATGAGGAAGGACCTGGGGTGATGTCACTGTCATGTGATCAGTGCAGGGCGGGGCAGAAAAAAGTAGGGGGAATATAGCTGTGATGACATCACTGTCATGTAATCAGAGGAGAAGAGCAAAGTGACTTTTTCCATTGTGAAGCAAGTGTCAGTGACATAATGAGAAGAAATCAAATAGGTGATGGATTTTGTCTGCTGCTAAAGGAGCCCACAGTAGTAATAAAGCTCCCTGCAGTACCCCCAGCTGTAATAATGTCCCTTTGTAAGAACCACTATATATAATGGCCCCCTATGTATTATTAGAATATATGGCGGTCTCTATATCAGCCTCTCAATGGGAGAGATCCCTTCTGTTTACACATAAATCCACCACTTCTTGTCGCCTCCAGGAATTGAATTACAAAATTCTCACGCGCTGGTATAGGGTTCCGGTAAAGCTACATCAATTCTACCCGACGGTACCCGACTCTTGCTGGCGTTGCACGACTGCTACTGACACTATGGCACATATTTGGTGGGATTGCCCGGGAGTCTTCCCCTTGTGGCAAGATATATTTGCACTATACAATGGGCTTTATCGGACCTCTGTATCTCCTTCTCCCCTGATAGCCCTTCTGTCTATCTATACTGGAAGGATCCATCAGGTTAAAAGGGGTGCGCTGAGAACGTTTATACAGTCTATGAGACAGATAATCCCCCGACAATAAAAATCCACAGATAGCTTGAGGATCACCTGGGTGTCCGCACTTGACACGTTTGTCCGCATGGAGGAACTGGAGGCTGAGTCTCATAATAAGGTACCTGTCTTCCATCTGACTTGGGACCCCTGGCGTCAGTTCAGAAACTCAGCACGTTTCTCTACCTGGTTGGCCTCTGGGATATTGCCCCCCGCGTAAGCTGAATAATATGTATATACTTTACTTTATTATTTTTATGTTTTCTCCCCCCCCCCCCCCTTCTCCCTTATCTGTATGTCTTGTCCTCCTTGATTAGGTCTCTTGTTATTCCACAATCACTACAAGTAGAGCCCCCCGACAGAGTGGAGAGGATGTCAGCAGTAAGTTTGTGTTGACGTCACTGATTATGTTGCCCTTCCTCTGATCCGTCAGAGCAATAACCCCCAAAAAACGGATCCTGTCTGTGGAGCATTCGCATTCACTTGGTCAGCATATGGTTAGAAATCCATCAGTATTGCTAATGCCAAAAAAAACAGGAGTGGATCCAAAATAGAGATGACATGTGAACAGAACATTTGCATGTCTTTTGTGTTTTGTACCCACTACTGCTTTTGGCTACCAAATCATAAGCCAATTCTGATGGGACCATACAGGCCTTACAGCTGCTACACAGACATGATCCATTGTTCATCTCATTTTTCCTTCCTTCTGACAGATCAGAAGACGGGTTAAATAAATGATGTCAGCCAAGCCAAAAAGGCTAAATAGTGGCCCAGTCAAGAAGTGTAGAGGGTGGGAACAGCATGAGAAGTCCACAGAGTGGCCCTATGACATAGTGGCGAGGTGGAAGCAGCATGAGGAGACCACAAAGTGGCCCAATGACAGAGTCTCAAGGTGGCGGCAGCATCAGGAGGCCACAGAGTGGCACAAGGTCAGAGTGTGGAGGTGGCGGCAGCACCAGGAGACCTCAGAGTGGCCCAATGACAGAGTCCGAAGGTGGCGGCAGCAACAGGAGGCCACAGAGTGGCACAATGACAGAGTCTGGAGGTGGCGGCAGCACCAGGAGACCATAGAGTGGCGCAATGAAAGAGTGTGGAGGTGGCGGCAGCATCAGTAGGCCACAGAATGGCATAAGGACAGAGTCTGGAGGTGGCAGCAGCATCAGGAGACCACAAAGTGGCCCAATGACAGAGTGTGGAGGTGGCGGCAGCATGAGGAGACCACAGAGTGGCCCAATGACAGAGTCGAAGGTGGCGGCAGCTTGATGAGACCACACAGTGGCACAATAACAGAGTGTGGAGGTGGGGGCAGCATGAGGAGACCACAAAGTGGCCCAATGACAGAGTGTGGAGGTGGCAGCAGCATCAGAAGGCCACAGAGTGGCCCCGTGACAGAGTCTGAAGGTGGCAGCAGCATTAAGAGACCACAGAGTCGCCCAATGACAGAGTCTGAAGGTGGTGGCAGCATCAGAAGGCCACATAGTAGCACAATGACAGAGTGTGGAGGTGGAGGCAGAACGAGGAGACCACAGAGTGGCCCAATGACAGAGTCTGAAGGTGCCAGCAGCATGAGGAGACCACAGAGTGGCCCAATGACAGAGTGTAGAGGTGCCAGCAGCATGAGGAGACCACAGAGTGGCTCAATGACAGAGTCCGAAGGTGGCGGCAGCTTGATGAGACCACAGAGTAGCACAATGACAGAGTCTGAAGGTGGCGGCAGCATCAGGAGGCCACAGAGTAGCACAATGACAGAGTGTGGAGGTGGCGGCAACATGAGGAGATCACAGAGTGGCCCAATGACAAAGTCTGGAGGTGGCGGCAGCATCAGGAGGCCACAAAGTGGCCCAATGAGGGAGTCTGGAGGTGGCAGCAGCATCAGGAGGCTACAGAGTGGCACAATGACAGAGTCTGGAGGTGGCAGCAGCATGAGGAGACCACAGAGTGGCAACAATGAGGGAGTCTGGGTGGCAGCAGCATCAGGAGGCTACAGAGTGGCGCAATGACAGTCTGGAGGTGGCAGCAGCATGAGGAGACCACAGAGTGGCTCAATGAGGGAGTCTGGAGGCGGCAGCAGCATCAGGAGGCCACAGAGTGGCAAGGTGACATAGTGTGGAGGTGGGTGGCAATATCAGTACCCGCTGAAGAGGGTGGGTGAAAGGAGCACTTGGCATCAGATGTGTGGCATCAGGCGGGTGGCAGCATCAGAATAGTAGCTGAGGCAGGTAGTCAGAAGAAACTGGTCTCTTATGTCAAAGTGTTGGTGTGGCACCATGGATGATCTAGTCTGATGTATCAGAAATTGGTGGGTGGAAATCCTGGCTGGTCTACGCCTGATTCATCTTCACAAAGGTCAGTTTCTCCACATTTTGGGTGGACAGGCGAGTTCTTATTGGGATCAGTATGCCCCCGCTGCACTAAACACCCACTCTGATGCCACACTACTGGCCGGGCAGGACAGCTTTTCCAGGGCGAACTCAGCTAGTTGCGGCCGATCTTTAATGTGGGGTGGTAGAGTGCTGTCAAAGTATGCCACCACCTGCTGGTTCAGGTTCTGCTCTATGTCTAGCTGCTGGTGAGTAGTTTCTTCGCTATGGGGGCAAAGAAAGCTGCCCATCAGCGACTCTAGACTCAGGCTGCTGCTGATGGAGGTGGTACTGCTCCTGCCATCCCCACCTCTCCCCAGCAGCCATGGCAGTGGAACGTGAGCGCAGACGCCCCCCCCCCCCCGCTCAGACCTGCGAGAGGATGGATGTGGTGCAGATAGGCAGCGGCCAACTGACTACTTAGGATGTATCTATAGTAGTTCAGTTTTTCCTCCCTCTCAGCGGGTGTAAAAAATCCCCCCATTTTGGACCGGTAGCGATGGTCCAACAAGGTGGAGAGCCAGAAGTCATACCACTGCCGAATAGTCTCCTATCCCCTGACCGGCGAGATTTACCAGCATCTGTTCCAGGACATGAAGCAGTGGAATGACGTTGTTCATCCCGTAGTCCTGGCAACTGACAAATAACGTGGCCTCCTCAAAGGGCCTTAGGAAACGGCAGTTGTCACGCATGAGCTGCCAGTGGCTTTCATCGAAGTTACACAAGGGAGTACTCCTGTCTGCTTGGATCATCAGGATATTGTTTATGGCTTTTCTCTGTTCGTACAGTCGGTCCAACATATGAAGGGAGGAATTCCAACGGGTGGAAATGTCGCATATCAGCCTATGTTGGGGGATGCCGTTCTGCCACTGCAGTTCAAGGAGGGTGTGCTTTGCGGTGTATGAGTGGCTGAAATGCATGCAAAGTTTCCTGGCCATTTTTATGATGTCTGGCAGATGGGTGTAAGGCTTCAGGAACCCATTGACATCCGGATTGAACATGTGTGTCATGCAGGGCGCATAGCTCAGCCCTCCTTGACACAGAGCCGACACCATGTTCTTCCGGTTGTAGGTCAGCATGGTTTCTGATTTTCAGTTGTCGCTGAGAAAGCCAGTATTCGATTTCTTGCTGAAGGACAAGGAGCAGTTCCTCCCCTGTGTAACTCCGTTCAACCCAGGCAAACGAGGTGCCGAACCGCATGACACCGCCATGCCCTACACATGTGGTATGCTGGAGGGGCACTGTGAATTGTCCCTGCCGTGGAGGCTGAGGACACGGCGGAGGATGAGGAGGCAGAGGCGGACATTGTCGCTGGACCAGCGGCGTGAGAACGTGGAGGCGAAATCAGCGCCCCCTTTGGCTGAGGTGGTGGAGCCTTGACTGCCTGAAACTGGGTGCGTGCCACTGGGTGATGTAACCGTTGCTGCAGCAGGCTGGACCACCACATCAGAGCCACGGTTCTCCCAGGCCACTTTATGTTGACGTAGGGCCGTAGCGCCAACATTGGCACCCTGGCCACACTTCACCTTCTGCTCACAGATTCTACATATGGCCACGTTCACCTCCTCCGGTGGCTTAACAAAAAACTGCCACACTGCCGAGTAGGTGATTTTACCACCAACACAACACACTGACTGAATGCCACCGCCGTTCCCTCCATGAACCCCTGCACTGCTACTTCCTGGGCAGGTAGGCTCCCACGAAGCGTTTGGCTCCCGACCTCCCACTGCTGCCACTCCGCTGACTCCCGGACGCTAGTGACTTCCTGGCTCCACCGCTGGCTCACAGGCAAGCTGTCACCCTCTTCTCCCGATGATGATAAAGCCCCTACATCACCCGGCTCCCAAGTGCGATCAGCTACATCAACTTCATCATCAAGTACTGTCTGCACGTCTCAGATGTCCTCCTGAACTGTCTTTGGTTCAGGATTCTGACCGCTCGCTACACCAGCTCCCACGCCACTCTCCTCATCACTACTTGCCCACCTAGCGGAGGAAGTGGCGCATGTGTCCTCCAGATCTTGGCTAGGCAGTAGCTGCCAACTGTCCTCTAGTACTTCATCCTTGCTGTATAGTGGAGCTGAGCCCACAGCATACAATACTTCTGTGGCTCTTGGAACAGAAAATGACAGAGGCAGGCTGAGGACAGGTGAGGGCACAGGGCCTGCTCCCGGGCCATGCCAACTAAGGGTTTTGTCTGACTAACCCACTGACTCTTGGCTGGGGGTGTCTGATGTCACTTGCGATGAAGTCAAAGATCGAGTCAACCACTCAAGAACTGCTGGGTTGCTGGTCACGACAAGACCGCTAGCTGAGACTGGGAGCTCAGGCCTCTTAAAGTGACCCCTGCTGCCACGGCCCCTTACTCTGCTGCGACCTCTGCCTGTGCCAGAAACATTTAGGCTTTTGCCACTCCCCTGTGCAGGGCCTGGCACTTCTCTGCCTGATATACTGTTAGATCAAATAAATAAAAAAGAAATTAAAACACCCCACAACAGCCCTTACTACAGATAGCTGCACCGCTGAGCAGCAAATATATATTTTCTTTTTCCGCTAAAACACCCCACAAAAGCCTTTACTACAGATTATTGCACCGCAGAGCGGCAAATGTATTTTTTTATTTACCGCTAATAGACGTCACAAAAGGCTTAACAAGAATTAACTGCACCGCAGAGCGGCAAATGTACTTTTTCTTTTTGCGCTTATACACGTCACAAAAGGCATAACAAGAAATAACTGCACCGCAGAGCGGCAGATGTACTTTTTCTTTTTCCTCTAAAACACCCCACAAAAAGCTTTCCTACAGATGACTGCATCGCTGAGGAGCAACTGTATTTTTTTTCTTTTTGCGCAAATACACGTGACAAAAGGCTTAACAAGAAATAACTGCACCGCAGAGAGGCAAATATATATATATTTTTTCCGCTAAAACATCCCACAAAAGCCTTTACTACAGATAACTGCACCCCTGAGCGGAAAATATATTTTTATTTTTCTGCAAAAACACCCCACAAAAGCCTTTACTACAAATTACTGCACCGCAGAGCGGCAAATGTATTTTTATTTTTTGTGCTAATACACGTCAAAAAAGGCTTAACAAGAAATACCTGCACCGCTGAGCAGCAAATATATGTTTTCTTTTTGTGCCTATACACATCACAAAAGGCTTAACAAGAAATAACTGCACCGCTGAGCGCCAAATGTATTTTTTCTTTTTCCGCTAAAATACCCCACAAAAGCCTTTACTACAGATAACTGCACCGCTGAGCGGCAAATGTATTTTTACTTTTTCCGCTAATACACGTCACAAAAGGCTTAACAAGAAATAACTGCACCGCAGAGCGGCAAATATATATTTTCTTTTTGCGCTAATCCATGTCACAAAAGGCTTTACTACAGATAAGTGCACCGCAGAGCGGCAAATAAGACATAGAAATCTGTCCTTGTAATAAACCCTGTTAATGCCTATATCAAAGAGCACTTGCAACCTAATATGAACGGTTTGCTGGAATTACAGAGCTGTATATTGGCAATTTGGATCCGCAGTCAGTGCTGCAAGGTTGTTCCTATTACCCAGGATGTAACCTTCCCTACTGAACCCTGTTCTACATAAATTATTCCTCCCTATCCTTTCCCTGCACCTTGAATAATCTTTCCCTTTTTTGTAGCACAATTACATTTTTCCTATCACTGTCCCTAGCGTCTCCGGACACACCTCTCCCTGCACTAAGTACGCTGGTGAATGGCAGAATCCAAGATGGCCGCCGTATTTATAGGGCTGTAACATCACAGGGCTTGTTGGCCCACTGATTGACTGCATACATGTTAGTATGGGTGATCCCGCCCTCCCAGAGTTCCTTTCTCCATGTCCTCACACAAAAATGCGATTCGCTACCATAAAGCGCGAGGAAATTTGAATTCGGTGTGAATCGAATTTTTCCTGAAATTCGAAACAAATTCCACTTCATCATCTTCGATTCGCTCATCTCTAGCTGTGACCTTCATTGCTTCTACAGACTAACCCTCCGGTGCGGAGACAGTGACATTGGTGGCATGATGACTATATCACTGATTTATCTGACCGGGTGATCTGTGATAATTAACCCCTTATGTACATTCCTGCGGTTTAATGGTAAACCTATCTAGATACTGGAGCTGAGGGATATATCGGTGGTGGGAATCTCTTGTGATGTCACATCTGTTAATTAACCCCTGAATAATGCCAACATGAAGTCAGTGACCAAGTGATGCTCATATATGTGTCTCATATGTATCCTCTCCTTCTTTATCACCTGCAGATCATGAATGGAGTCATGTGGATGGATTATTAGTATTTTCTATGTGTCAGATAAGTACCGGCCATTAGGTCGTCCACTCATTTTTCCTCTGCTTGTTGAATAACAAAAACACTTCATGCATTTTTTTACATTTTTACTACGTATTTGTCCTGTTTTCTTTCCAACCAATTTATTAGACTTTCTCAATATAAAACCAAAACTCCAGGGGTGGGAAATATAAAAAACCAAAATACATAAATGATGAGAGCCATACAGCTATATACAGTAAAGCCAAACAATATATCTCCGGGTGATTCACAGGTTTATTTCAGGGGGTAAATTTGAATTTAAAAGCTTCATTCATGCGACATGACAGCTTCTTGGAAACATCTGATAAATCCTGTTTTGGAAGAATATTTTTTAGTTTTTTATTTAAGTGATTTTTATTAGCATTTCAAATAATACAAACATAAGTCCCCAACACCCAGTCCCAGTCCCCCACCATAATGTGCCTTTGTATTTACTATGCAGCTGTTATAAATGCCCAACATCCTCCCCCTGTAGAGCGGTAACATACGCCGACGTGGACTGCGCCCTAGCCACAATAGCTAGTAGGTGGCCCGCTTTCTCGCCCTCATCGTAATATTTCTGTCGCTGAAAGGATTGCTTTGTGCGGGCAACTTCCACCACATGTGAATGATATGCTTCCTGCGCCTCCTTCCAGACAGATAAAGATAACTGGTCACCCTTCTCCACATACTGCGCCTCTGTCACCCCAACCCGATCCCTCAAGAACTCTCCAAACTGTCTGCTTTTAGGTTTGGCCCTACTAATCCCCTGAATAAGCGTTCCTCTGAGACAGGCCTTCATGGCGTCCCATACCACTCCGCTCGCGGCTGAGCCTACATTCAGAGTAAAATACTCCTGTATAGTGGAGCTAATGTAGGGACAATCAATCACCTGTAACCAAAAAGAGTTAAATAACCACAGCCGTTGAGAGACCGGGACTACGGGTGCGGTGGGCAGACAGAGCCCTAATAAAATACTTCATCTCCACCACCTGCCTACACACCAGCTCAGACCCCAGTGCCAGATCGATGCGGGATAAGGCCTCGTGTGATCTGGTATAACAAGAAAACTGACGCACCTTGGGATGACGGACAGGCCACAAATCTATCAGGGCCACCTCCTCCAGCAATCTACCAGAGGATGATACAGGACCCTCAGCATTCACCAGCGGGCCCCCCCCCCCCCCATATCTATCCCAGTAGGGGTGAATAGTGTTATTGAAGTCTCCCACCATAATAACTGGGATATCAGGGTTACCATTAATAAATGTCAGGGCACCTCTCAGCACCACACTGCTATGGGGTGGAGGGATATATAAGGACACCAGCAGGTACTCCTGTGAGGAAATAGTGCAGTGTATGCATACAAAGCGGCCGTCAGGGTCAATACTGGACGACCGGAACTGGAAGGGAACAGACCTATGGACCAGGACGCTAACCCCGCGGGAATGGCTAGAGAACGCTGAGTGAAATGTATGGCTCATCCATGACCTCTGGAACGCCTGTGCCCCCTCCTGCGTAAAATGGGTTTCCTGCAAACATATAATAGCGGGAAAATGCGGACGTAGATAATCCAGCACAGCAAATCGCTTTGCCAGATCACCCAGGCCGCGCACATTTCAGCTCACAACCGTCAATACATTAGCCATATTGAAATATCAGGAACATGACCCAGCTGATAATATAACGTAATGGGAGAGGTGTAGGTAAGCGCGATACGCTGGCGGCAGTGCACCGACAGACAGGCATGATAGCAGAGATACAGAGCATCAACACAGACATACTGTAAAAGAATCCCCAGAACAAGAAAATAGTAAAAACAAAAACTGGAACCAAAAAATCGCGCCTGCATTGCATCTTCCAACAGGCTGAGGCACAAGTCCTCTATGAAACTGGGAATAGAAGTAACGTTACAACCTCTCTACTTCTGCCGTGCTGTCCCCCGCCATAAGAGGATACTCGTGCTCCGTGGGCAGTTCAGTAGTAGAACAGTAGAGGAATAACCTTCCAACAGGTCACCTAGTAAGAACTAATGATGTAAACTTGAAATAAAGGAACCGCCTTCATCTCTCCTCCTGTCGCAGCTGACGCTCATGCTGGTCAGTTTATGCGGCCGCATCTTTCGGTATATTGAAGAAATGTACAGATCCCAGAGCAGCCACTCGCAGCCGTGCCGGGTACATCATAGAGTAGGACACTTGTAGGGAATGAAGTCGGCGCTTCACATCCAGAAACTGGCTCCGCTTCTTTTGGACCTCTGATGAAAAGTCCTGAAAAAACGCAAACTTCTGCCCATTAATAGCGATGTCGGGACAATTTCTGGCTGCCCATAAAATGGCATCTCGATTCCGGTAGTGAAGTAATTTAATCACAACAGGGCGTGGGGGTGCTCCCGGCGGCAACGGTCTGGTGGGGACTCGGTGCGCCCGATATACAGCGGTGAAAGCATCTCAGTGCCAAATACTTCTTTAAGGCAAGCTTCAAAGTATGCCGTAGGGTCTTGCCCCTCAACTTTGTCAGGTATCCCCAGGAGCCAGACTTGGCGATTAATGCTGAGATTTGCTGTTCATGGAGTCGGGATGCCCTGGTTAGAGGGGGTAACCTATCCTCCACCTCACTGACACGACCCTCCACCTCCACCATCCTTTCATTAACTTTCTGTAGGTCGTGGTGTATAAAGGATAGATCTTGCTTTAGGGACCCCACTTGCTGTTGTAATGCAGTTAGGGTAACTCCACACTAAGTAACAGCCCGGAAAACATCCTTCAATGTAGGCTCTGCACTGTGAGTAGACAAGTCCCCCTCCTCCTCTGCCGCCACTGCCATCACAGCCCCTGCTGCACCAACCTCCATATCAGCAGGATCTCCTTCTGCAGAAGCTGTCTCCAGGTCAGGGATCGCCTCCTCCATATACAGCCCCTTCAGCTCCGGCATTTGAGGTCTGTGCTGCAGCCGGCGTACCTCCTGTCCTGCTCTGCCGCTTTGCTGCAGGCAAGCACCTCCCGCCACCGCCTTGATTTTTTTAGCAGCAACTCTGGCCATGGGACCTCCTTCAGATGTTTTCAGGGGTAAGTAGCCTTGCTGAAGACACTTTAATGAAAGTCCAAAACTGCCACTGGAGCCCACGGAGCAGGCTATTTGAACTATAATAGCGGGAGCAGACACACACTGCAGCCGCTCACATCCCTGGTCAGGCCACGCCCCCCAAGAATATTTTTTTCAAATAATTTTTATGATAAAAGAGATTTTCTCATCTCAGATATTTTTGTCATATCCACTGGCTGACAGAGGCGGCCTGGTTTATGGATACACAGGAAATCATTGTTTGTGGGCAGAGGATCATTGTTCACACACCACAATCTGTTTCCCTCAAACAATGATTCACATCAGCGTTGGAGACTCCGTTCAGGGCCCCAGTCGCATATTCCATCAAAAAGATCAGACAAAAAAGTCCTACATGCAGGACTTGTTTGTCCGATAAAAAAACTGTTCTGTTCCTCTAACAGGATAGAGATAATGTGGTGGCCGAGTCTCTGCCTTCTTCTTATCAAAAGCATCAATATAACCGGTGTAGGCAGGGGGCAGCCCCTGAAGATTCTGGGCCACTCGAGGACCATGAGCAGGCAGCACAGCAGCCAGACGATTGGGACAAGGAGAACCCCAATGCATAAGCTGCCCAAAAGAAGATGGGACTATATGAATGGAGCGTTGGCAATCCCAGCAGCAGGGGACTAGTAGACCCAGGCAGAACATAAAGTGATATATTCTGAGTGTGGAGTATTCCGGGAGCGCCATCACAGTGACAGATGTCTGGACGTCTCCAAGGACTTTTCCAAACGGGTGTGGGTGTGCGGTATGGGTTCAACAAGGCTGGTGTAGGAAGTTGCCTGCCGAACCAGAGTCCAGGAAGGCCTGTACAGTAAAGCAGGTATAACTACAAGACTCTCTCAATGAGATGCCAATACTAGTAGAAAGGGTAATCAGATTGTCCAATGTAGTTGGGATATCAAAACCTGCCACCTCATCCTTTATGACCCTCCCAGAAGCCTCATTTTTCAGGACAGTTCAGAAGCCAAAGTACACAACCTTGAAGTTGCCCTGTCAAAGACACAGGAGAGAGACTAGAAAGTCTACTTTAGATCAGTTGAGCGAGATATTGTGGGGAAAAGCTGGAGAAAATGGGATCTTCCCTCAGAATTTTTTTTTGTGGAGGCGTAATAGTTTATCCCATCGGCTTGTCGGCCTATAAATAACACTAGTAGACTGAGCAGTTTCAAATATCTAATAACTGAAATCGGAAAGAACTGCAACAGGCTTTGTGACCCAGAGCTGCAGAGAAATATCTGTATTTGGTTTTGTCTCAACTTTTTGCCAGCAAAGAAAAGGGGTGCGGGATCAGCTGCTAGACTGTGGAGGGGATTCACTACACGGCATGGAAGCCTATGAGGCGGCAGATCACCATGACATCACTGTGACAGTGACAGAGAGCCGAACGCAGGTGAGTATTTTTTTTTATATATCTATGCTAATGCTGGCAGTACTGGGGTCACTACAGGGGTGGGGGAGAGCATTATAAATACAATAAATAACACTGAGGGTATTATATATTATAATAATACACAGGGGGGCATTATATATTCTAATAATACAAAGGGGGCATTATATATACTAATAATACTGAGGGGGCCATTATATATTCTAATAATACAGAGAGGGGCCAATATATATAGTAATCATACAGAGGGGGGCATTATATATACTAATACTACAGAGGGGGGCTATTATATATACTAATAATACAGAGAGGGATATTATATAATCTAATAATACAGAGGGGGCCATTATATATACTAATAATACAGAGGGGGCCATTATATAATACTAATAATACAGAGAGGGCCATTATATATACTAATAATACAGAGGGGGCCATTATATATATACTAATAATACAGAGGGGGGCATTACATATACTAATAATACAGAGGGGGCCATTATATATTCTAATAATACAGAGGGGGTCATTATATATACTAATAATACAGAGGGGGATATTATATAATCTAATAATACTGAGGGGCCATTATATATACTAATAATACAGAGAGGGATATTATATAATCTAATAATACAGAGGGGCCATTATATATTCTAATAATACTGAGGGGCCATTATATATACTAATAATACAGAGGGGGCCATTATATATACTAATAATACAGAGGGGGCCATTATATAGACTAATAATACAGAGGGGGGCCATTATATATTCTAATAATACAGAGGGGGCATTACATATACTAATAATACAGAGGGGCCATTATATATTCTAATAATACAGAGAGGCCATTATATATACTAATAATACAGAGGGGGCATTATATATACTAATAATACAGAGGGGCCATTATATAGACTAATAATACAGAGGGGCCATTATATAATACTAATAATACAGAGAGGCCATTATATATTCTAATAATACAGAGGGGGGCATTACATATACTAATAATACAGAGGGGCCATTATATATTCTAATAATACAGAGGGGGGCATTACATATACTAATAATACAGAGGGGCCATTATATATTCTAATAATACAGCGGGGGCCATTATATAGACTAATAATGCAGAGGGGGGCATTATATATACTAATAATACAGAGAGGGATATTATATAATCTAATAATACAGAGGGGCCATTATATACACTAATAATACAGAGGGGGCCATTATATATACTAATAATACAGAGGGTGCCATTATATAGACTAATAATACAGAGGGGGGCATTATATATACTAATAATACAGAGGGGCCATTATATAGACTAATAATACAGAGGGGCCATTATATAATACTAATAATACAGAGAGGCCATTATATATTCTAATAATACAGAGGGGGGCATTACATATACTAATAATACAGAGGGGCCATTATATATTCTAATAATACAGAGGGGGGCATTACATATACTAATAATACAGAGGGCCCATTATATATTCTAATAATACAGCGGGGGCCATTATATAGACTAATAATGCAGAGGGGGGCATTATATATACTAATAATACAGAGAGGGATATTATATAATCTAATAATACAGAGGGGCCATTATATACACTAATAATACAGAGGGGGCCATTATATATACTAATAATACAGAGGGTGCCATTATATAGACTAATAATACAGAGGGGGCCATTATATATACTAATAATACAGAGGGGGCCATTATATAATACTAATAATACAGAGAGGGCCATTATATATACTAATAATACAGAGGGGCCATTATATATACTAATAATACAGAGGGGGCCATTATATATATACTAATAATACAGAGGGGGGCCATTATATATTCTAATAATACAGAGGGGGGCATTACATATACTAATAATACAGAGGGCCCATTATATATTCTAATAATACAGCGGGGGCCATTATATAGACTAATAATACAGAGGGGGCCATTATATAGACTAATGATACAGAGGGGCCATTATATATACTAATAATACAGAGGGGGCCATTATATATACTAATAATACAGAGGGGCCATTATATATACTAATAATACAGAGGGGGCCATTATATATACTAATCATAGAGAGGGGGCATTATATCTATATTCTAATATTAAAAAGTGGGGGCATTATATATACTTTACTAATAATAAAGAGTGGGGGGTATTATATATACTAATAATACAGAGTGGACCATTATATATACTAATCATGGACTTCGTAAAAGGTGCGTTGGAATTAATTTTAAAGAATAATGCCTTCAAATTTGGGGATAGATGGTACAGACAGAAATTTGGAACAGCAATGTATATCTAGCCAGTACACCTACAAATAGCACAAAATATCTTATGAGCGGTTGTGGCAAAAAACAAAGCACTACATCCTATAATTGCTCAACAAGAGCAGGAAAAGACACAACCAAAATATACAAAAGTATAAAGGTTTATTGACAAATAAATAAACAATTAATGACAAATACATGCACACAATTTGTTAATTTGGCAGGGCTCGGCGTCACACTTAGAGGAATTCCTACGTGAATTAAACAACAATGAGTTAAATATTAGACTCACTTGGAAATATAGCTCGGCATCGGTGGAATTCTTCGATGTTTTGATCCAGGTTGAAGAGGGTGGCTCCTTGGGTATGGATATGTATAGAAAACCCACGGCAGCCAATTCCTTGCTACATTTCTCCTCTTCCCACCACCCACAGGTTAAAAAAGCTATACCTGTGGGTCAATTCTATAGAGCTAAAAGGATCTGCTCTAGTGATGTCAAGTTTGAACGACAGGCGGCGGATTTGACCCGTAAGTTCCATGAGAGAGGGTATAGTCGTCAGACTATACATAGGGGATATATGAGAGCTAAAAATATCCCCAGAGATAACTTGCTCCTGAAGAAGGGCAAGAATTGGAAAGAACAGGGCTCGGAGCATCCGAGATATATCACCCCTTTCAATGCTCAATGGCGTAAACAACTAGAGATTCTAAATAGGCATTGGCATGTTCTACTTACAGATAGAGATTTGAAACAGGTGATTTCAACACGACCCTCTGTGGCCTGGAAAAGATCGAAAAATCTAAAGGATATGGTTACTAGAAGCCACTATGTTGCCCCAGGAGTTAAGAGCCCCTTTGTTGATAAGGGTCCTCAATGGGGTTCATTCCAATGTGGAAACTGCACGGCCTGCAGGCTGATGATGAGAACTAATACTTTTACTGACTCTGGGGGCAATAAGGAATATAAAATAGTGCATCATATATCTTCCACTACGGAGGCGGTAGTATATCATGCCTGTTGCCCATGTGGTCTCATATATATTGGGATGACAACCAGAGCATTGAAAGTGAGAATTTTGGAACATGCCCGGGACATCAGGGCAGCAGGAGAAATCTCAGATCAAGAGGGACTTAAAAAGCTGAAACCTTTAGTGAGACATTTCCGTGATTTTCACGGGAGTAACTCCAACAAGATAGCCTTTAGGGGCATAGACCGTGTTCGACTGGGAGTTAGGGGCGGCGATGTAAAGCGCCAGCTCCTACAATTGGAAACCAAATGGATGGTACTGCTCAATACTGTTTTACCATATGGTCTTAATGAAGCCTTGAGTTTCAAATCCTTTCTATAATTCAATTTTATTTTATGTTATTGTGGGTATATGTTTTTAATTAAGTTTATCTATTCTTATAGCCCTCCCTGTAAGCCCTCCTTTGGATAGCCATCTTCTTTTGGTTATTTGGACCGTTATTTGCTTTACGGATGATGTATGGACGTCGATGATCTCATTTGAATTAATTATATTTCCCACTATTCAAACTCTTTTACTATTTATCATGGACTATGTTGTACTATATATATTTTTGCACTTTTATGTAGTCACTTCATTATTTTTTATATTTACATTAATTATGTTTGACACGTTTTTCATTCACTAATTATGTATTGTACTTTTGATCATGATTTTTGATTTTTGTTTTGTAATTATCAATTCTTTTTTATCATCATTATATATAATGATGCTGAGCCCCGCCCCCTGCACTGATCACATGACGGTGACATCACCCCAGGTCCTTCGGCTGTTCAACAGTTCGGGTTGGTGGCAGCCGCCCCTTATGGATTCCATATGCCGCTATAGTGGAATCCATAACGGGATGCGCGACTTACCACAACCCGAACGCCGAACACCGGACTTTTTTTTTTTTTACATCAATAAAATTTTTATTCGTTTTTCAAAACAAATTTTACAGATGTACAGCAATATAGTATGCACATTTGCAACAAAGCAAGTAATAAGACAGCGTGGACGCAGCCACTTTGGTATATACTTCACGCGAGGAATACAAGTGAGATGTACCGGAAAGTATAGAAACATTCGCTGTTACAATATGTCAGGGCACCCGCACGGATGCTGCCAACCTGACTACATAATATAACCGGTGCCACACAACGTCCCATGGGCAACGAAAACCCCTGCGTGCCTTAATTCGTGTACAATAAAAATAACAACAAAGTAAACAAAAGAAACACATAAAAAAGAAAAAGAAAAAAAGGCAAAAGAAAACAGTGGTGAAGCAATGGGGTTATAGACGGTGCGGGTTCACCATATACCTTATTCTTCATTAGGAAACATGTGAGCATAGAGTCTTACAATATTTTTCCGCGCTTGCAGCTATAGGCATATACTCTGAAGTAGAGAACAGAATCTGACAAGCGAGCAGGTGGGGGAAGAGTATTTAGAGGATACAAAAAGGAAGGGGTGTACCAGACTTTTTTTTAAAGTTCGCTCATCTCTATCCATCACCTATTTGATTTCTTCTCCTCATGTCACTCACACCTGCCTCACAACGGAAAAAGTCACTTTGCTCTTCTACTCTGATCACATGACAGTGATGTCATCACAGCTATATTCCCCCTCCTTTTTCGTGCCCCACCCTGCACAGATCACGACAGTGACATCACCGCAGGTCCTTCACCACCATTTTCTCCACTGCTCAGCCCCGCCCCCTAAACTGATCACATGATGGTGACATCACCCGAGGACCTTCACCACCTCTTCTCCTCTTCACTGCTGGCCTCGCCCCTTGCACTGATCACATGAGGGTGAAGTCACCCCAGGTCCTTCACCACATCTTTCTCAACTGCTGAGCCCCGCCCCCTGTACTGATCACATAACAGTGACATTATCACAGGTCCTTCACCACCACTTCTCCACTCCACTGCTGAGCCCCGCCCCCTGCACTGATTCTATGATGGTGACATCACCCCAGGTCCTTCACCACCTCTTCTTCTCTCCACTGCTGAGCCCCACCCCCTGCACTGATCACATGACGGTGACGTCACCCCAGGTCCTTCATCTCTGGCAGTGCAGCAGATACTGGGCAGGTCCTGGTCGGTAGTCAGGGCTCTTGTTCTCTCTGGTATCAGCCATTCCTCCAGCCTGCAGGTAAGATGAGCTGTGAGGAGACAGTGTGGTGGAGAGCTCAGACATGTCACCTCTGGAGATTCTCCTCCATTACACACAAGGAATCCTTCTCCGCTCCTCAGCTTAGTATGATGGGGGGAGTAGTGGGGATAGTGGGGGTTGTCATCATTCGCTGGCCCCTGACTGTCCTGGTGAGGGGCCCCTGCCTCCAGGAGGAGAATGAATGGAGCGGGGCCCGGCCTGAGCTCAGCTCTCTCCAGTCTCTTCTCTAGGAGTTCTGGACACAGCTGAGCACAGCCCAGAGGTGGGACCTGCATCTATCAGACACTTATCTCCTGTGGGGCCACCAGAGATCTCCATGTTGGGGCCCCTGGAATCCATGTGGTGGGGGCCCCTCCAGGCTCAGGAAGTGCGGTTCTGGAGGTGACATCTGGTCTTGTCCCCTGGATGATTTCCTCTCCTCTTCTCATAAAGGCGCCTGCAGTACTAGAAGCCTCCAGCTCCTCCAGTTCTCTCCTCTTCTCCTGAATGACCCCCGAGGATGGACGGGAAGGAGATCAGCAGAAGAATATTAGACCTCACCTTGGAGATCATCTCCCTGCTGAGCGGAGAGGTAAACTTCTCTAGATTTCTCTCCTCTGTATTGTATTCTGTAACAAGTCAGACATCGGGAAGGAGAATCCATCATAGGAAGTGATAGGAAGAGTCCAGGGTCCTGGAGAACGGCCCCAGACCTTCCAAGTGACGGAGAACCTGAAGATCAGCCCCCAGTATGGTGAGTGATGTGTCATGTGACCAGTGACCAATAGTCATGTAGGAGCCATGAGGAGGTAAGTAGGCACGTTGTACCAGGAGGAGAGGCCGGAGGAGAGCACATGGCCCCTGAAGGGTTTATTCCCTAAGTGTCTCTCTCCATCCACAGGAGTACACAATAGTGAAGAAGACATCGGGGGACTGTGTGACTCCCATCATCCATCTCCAGGAGTCAGGAGGGCGGAGCAGGACCCCTCCCCCATCACAGAGCCTCCCCTCACCCCTGATACATGAGCAGAAGATCCTAGAGCTCACCCACAAGATGATGGAGCTGCTGACTGGAGAGGTGACACTGCTGGGAATGCTGGGAAATTCTCCAGTAACAGCACTGGAGGGTCTGGGTGATGACGGTGTCATTGTGTTGTCAGGTTCCTATAAGGTGTCAGGACGTCACTGTCTATTTCTCCATGGAGGAGTGGGAGTATATAGAAGGACACAAGGATCTGTACAAGGAGGCCATGATGGAGGAGCACCAGCCTCTTATATCACAGGGTAAGAGCCGTCATGTGCAGTGTATACACGTGTGTGCAGTGACATGTAATGGAGGAGCACCAGCCTCTTATATCACAGGGTAAGAGCCGTCATGTGCAGTGTATACACGTGTGTGCAGTGACATGTAATGGAGGAGCACCAGCCTCTTATATCACAGGGTAAGAGCCGTCATGTGCAGTGTATACACGTGTGTGCAGTGACATGTAATGGAGGAGCACCAGCCTCTTATATCACAGGGTAAGAGCCGTCATGTGCAGTGTATACACGTGTGTGCAGTGACATGTAATGGAGGAGCACCAGCCTCTTATATCACAGGGTAAGAGCCGTCATGTGCAGTGTATACACGTGTGTGCAGTGACATGTAATGGAGGAGCACCAGCCTCTTATATCACAGGGTAAGAGCCGTCATGTGCAGTGTGTACACGTGTGTGCAGTGACATGTAATGGAGGAGCACCAGCCTCTTATATCACAGGGTAAGAGCCGTCATGTGCAGTGTATACACGTGTGTGCAGTGACATGTAATGGAGGAGCACCAGCCTCTTATATCACAGGGTAAGAGCCGTCATGTGCAGTGTATACACGTGTGTGCAGTGACATGTAATGGAGGAGCACCAGCCTCTTATATCACAGGGTAAGAGCCGTCATGTGCAGTGTATACACGTGTGTGCAGTGACATGTAATGGAGGAGCACCAGCCTCTTATATCACAAGGTAAGAGCCGTCATGTGCAGTGTATACACGTGTGTGCAGTGACATGTAATGGAGGAGCACCAGCCTCTTATATCACAAGGTAAGAGCCGTCATGTGCAGTGTATACACGTGTGTGCAGTGACATGTAATGGAGGAGCACCAGCCTCTTATATCACAAGGTAAGACCCGTCATGTGCAGTGTGTGTGCAGTGACATGTAATGGAGGAGCACCAGCCTCTTATATCACAGGGTAAGAGCCGTCATGTGCAGTGTATACACGTGTGTGCAGTGACATGTAATGGAGGAGCACCAGCCTCTTATATCACAAGGTAAGAGCCGTCATGTGCAGTGTATACACGTGTGTGCAGTGACATGTAATGGAGGAGCACCAGCCTCTTATATCACAAGGTAAGATCTGTCATGTGCAGTGTATACACGTGTGTGCAGTGACATGTAATGGAGAAGCACCAGCCTCTTATATCACAAGGTAAGAGCCGTCATGTGCAGTGTATACACGTGTGTGCAGTGACATGTAATGGAGGAGCACCAGCCTCTTATATCACAGGGTAAGAGCCGTCATGTGCAGTGTATACACGTGTGTGCAGTGACATGTAATGGAGGAGCACCAGCCTCTTATATCACAAGGTAAGAGCCGTCATGTGCAGTGTATACACGTGTGTGCAGTGACATGTAATGGAGGAGCACCAGCCTCTTATATCACAAGGTAAGAGCCGTCATGTGCAGTGTATACACGTGTGTGCAGTGACATGTAATGGAGGAGCACCAGCCTCTTATATCACAGGGTAAGACCCGTCATGTGCAGTGTATACACGTGTGTGCAGTGACATGTAATGGAGGAGCACCAGCCTCTTATATCACAGGGTAAGAGCCGTCATGTGCAGTGTATACACGTGTGTGCAGTGACATGTAATGGAGGAGCACCAGCCTCTTATATCACAGGGTAAGAGCCGTCATGTGCAGTGTATACACGTGTGTGCAGTGACATGTAATGGAGGAGCACCAGCCTCTTATATCACAAGGTAAGAGCCGTCATGTGCAGTGTATACACGTGTGTGCAGTGACATGTAATGGAGGAGCACCAGCCTCTTATATCACAGGGTAAGAGCCGTCATGTGCAGTGTATACACGTGTGTGCAGTGACATGTAATGGAGGAGCACCAGCCTCTTATATCACAGGGTAAGAGCCGTCATGTGCAGTGTATACACGTGTGTGCAGTGACATGTAATGGAGGAGCACCAGCCTCTTATATCACAGGGTAAGAGCCGTCATGTGCAGTGTATACACGTGTGTGCAGTGACATGTAATGGAGGAGCACCAGCCTCTTATATCACAGGGTAAGAGCCGTCATGTGCAGTGTATACACGTGTGTGCAGTGACATGTAATGGAGGAGCACCAGCCTCTTATATCACAGGGTAAGAGCCGTCATGTGCAGTGTATACACGTGTGTGCAGTGACATGTAATGGAGGAGCACCAGCCTCTTATATCACAGGGTAAGAGCCGTCATGTGCAGTGTATACACGTGTGTGCAGTGACATGTAATGGAGGAGCACCAGCCTCTTATATCACAGGGTAAGAGCCGTCATGTGCAGTGTATACACGTGTGTGCAGTGACATGTAATGGAGGAGCACCAGCCTCTTATATCACAGGGTAAGAGCCGTCATGTGCAGTGTATACACGTGTGTGCAGTGACATGTAATGGAGGAGCACCAGCCTCTTATATCACAGGGTAAGAGCCGTCATGTGCAGTGTATACACGTGTGTGCAGTGACATGTAATGGAGGAGCACCAGCCTCTTATATCACAGGGTAAGAGCCGTCATGTGCAGTGTATACACGTGTGTGCAGTGACATGTAATGGAGGAGCACCAGCCTCTTATATCACAAGGTAAGAGCCGTCATGTGCAGTGTGTACACGTGTGTGCAGTGATATGTAATGGAGGAGCACCAGCCTCTTATATCACAGGGTAAGAGCCGCCATGTGCAGTGTATACACGTGTGTGCAGTGACATGTAATGGAGGAGCACCAGCCTCATATATCTCAGGGTAAGAGCCCTCATGTGCAGTGTATACACGTGTGTGCAGTGACATGTAATGGAGGCCATGTATTCAGTCACTGCTTGTGTCTCCACAGATGGATCCAGGAGGAGAAATCCCCCCGAGAGATGTCCCCGTCCTCTGTATTCCCAGGACTGTCCAGAGGAGAAGCCCCCAGAGAACCCTCAGGTAGATGGAGCTGAGCCCTATACACATCTATATAGGGGGTCCTGCAGTCATAGAGGGGTCATAGATGGTGGGGGTCTCTTCTGTGGATCTGTTAGATTTCCCACCTCTCTGCTGTATTGTCCTGAATTGTTACAGATGACAAATCAGGGGGAAGATGTGACTGATATTAAAGTGGAGGATGAAGAAGAGCGGACGATGGGCGATCCCCCGTGTAAGAGTGAGGTGGAGGAGGACCTTCCAGGAGATGTCACCACAGGTATGGGATCAGGAATGGGGAAAGTGACTTCAGATTCTGTCCTTGGTGCCTTCAGGGCTGTCAAGGATGGAGAACAGTTAGCAGGAACTGATAAATGACGACAGACTGGCTTGATCCAAAACTAAGGAGCATATAGGTGAGCCCTTTAAAACCCCAAGAGCTCTCCCTGACTGCTACACATGCAAAGGCCTCAATGGTAGACGATTGCATGCCCACGTACCTAAGACTGTGTGACACCTGAAAACCCTATAGTAGTGAGGGGACACGGCCACCGGCTCCCTGCACAGAATACGGAGGGAGTCAGGGTCACCTAGAATCAAGCCAGCAAACAAAACACAAAGTAAACAGAATGCACTTATCTTAGAGCAAAACAACTGCAGCCTCCAGCAGCACACACTTCATCCAGGAAGTAATATAAACTGCAAGGAGGAGCAGTATGGGAGGGAATATAAAGCAAGCCAATTAATCAAGATAAGAGGCAGCTGAGGGAGAGAAAGGAACTGAGCAAAGTGAAACCAAAACAAAGAACGTCATACAGAAGACAGGGAAGAACCTCTGACCGACCGTCTCCCAGAACCGGCGGTGACAGTACCCCCCCTTCTACGGGTGGACTCCGGACACTCAGGACCAACCTTCTCAGGATGAGACCGATGGAAAGCCCTGATGAGACGAGTGGCCTTAATGTCCACCAGTGGGACCCACATCCTCTCCTCAGGACCATAACCTTCCCAATGAACGAGGTACTGCAGAGAACCGCAGATAATGCGAGAATCCACAATCCTGGAGACCTGAAATTCAAGATTACCATCAACTAAAATCGGGGAGGAGGCAAAGAGGAAGGAACAGTGGGTTGGACATAAGGTTTCAGTAGGGACTTGTGAAAAACATTATGGATCTTCCAAGTCTGAGGAAGATCAAGACGGAAAGCAACGGGATTGATGACGGATAAGATCTTGTAAGGCCCAATAAACCTAGGACCCAACTTCCAGGAGGGAACCTTCAGTTTGATATTCTTTGTAGACAACCACACCAGATCGCCCACATTCAGGTCCGGACCAGGCACACGTCTCTTATCTGCCACACGCTTATATCTCTCACTCATCTTACTTAGATTACCCTGAATCTTTTGCCAAATAAGAGACAAGGACGAGGAAAATCTCTCCTCATCAGGTAAACCAGAAGACCCCTCTCCAGAGAATGTCCCAAACTGCGGATGAAACCCATATGCACCAAAAAATGGTGACTTATCAGAGGAGTCCTGACGACGGTTATTTAAAGAAAACTCAGCAAGAGACAAAAAAGAACACCAATTCTCCTGATTCTACGCAACAAAACAGCGCAGATATGTCTCCAGATTCTGATTGGCGCGTTCGGTCTGACCATTCGACTGCGGGTGAAAAGCAGAAGAAAACGACAACCGAACCCCCAAGCGAGAACAGAAGGCCTTCCAGGATCTGGAAACAAATTGCGTGCCCCTATCAGAAATGATGTCAGAAGGAATGCCATGTAATTTAACAATATGATCAACAAACGCTTGCGCCAGCGTCTCAGCATTGGGGTAACCAGGAAAAGGAATAAAATGCGCCATTTTGCTAAATGGTCCACTACCACCAGAATCACAGTCTTCCCCGAGGACCGAGGCAAGTCTGTAATGAAGTCCATGGACAGATGCGTCCAAGGACGGGAAGGTATGGGTAATGGGAGGAGAGATCCCGATGGCCGTGAATGAGGGACCTTGGCACGAGCGCAAGTCTCGCAGGCTGCCACAAACCCCTCAACCGTCTTACAAAGAGCTGGCCACCGGAATCTGCGAGCAATGAGATCCACTGTGGCTCTACTCCCCGGGTGCCCAGCAAGAACACTGTCATGGTGCTCCTTAAAAACTTTGTGTCACAAAGCGAGCGGCACAAATAACCTCCCAGGAGGACAAAGATCAGGTGCCTCTGCCTGGGCTGCCTGAACCTCTGCCTCCAAATCAGGATAAAGAGCAGAGACGACCACCCCATCAGCCAAAATGGGACCTGGGTCCTCAAAGTTCCCCCCTCCGAAAACAACGTGACAATTAAACCTAGAAAAGAACAAGGACCATCTGGCCTGTCTTGGGTTCAGACGCTTGGCTGATTCCAGATAGGCCAGATTCTTATGGTCGGTAAACACAGTAATTGGGTGTCTGGCTCCCTCCAACCAATGACGCCATTCCTCAAAACTCAATTTGATGGCCAACAACTCCCTATTTCCCACATCGTAATTTCTCTCTGTGGCTGAGAGATTTTTTGAGAAAAAGGCACACGGTCGCCATTTAGCAGGAGAGGGACCCTGAGATAAGACCGCGCCCATTCCCACCTCAGAGGCATCCACCTCAACAATAAAAGGTAGAGAGACATCAGGTTGTACCAAAATGGGAGCGGAAGAAAAACGCTCTTTAAAACTAGAAAAGGCTTGAAGCGCCTCTTCCGACCATGAGGAAAAATCCACCCCCTTTTTAGTCATATCAGTGAGTGGCTTAACAACAGAAGAATAATTCAAAATGAACTTTCTGTAATAATTAGCAAAACCCAAAAACTGTAACAGCGCCTTCTGATTCTCAGGAAGCTCCCAATCAAGCACGGCGTGGACCTTCTCCGGGTCCATCCGAAAACCAGAAGCGGAAAGAAGAAAACCAAGAAATTGAATCTCTGGAACCGCAAACACACATTTTTCCAGTTTAGCGTACAATTTATTCTCCCGCAGAATCAGCAAGACCTGAGATAGGTGGTCCCGATGAGTCTTGAAATCAGGAGAAAAAATCTAAATGTCATCTAGATACACCAGTACAAATTTCCCCATTAAATGATAGAAAATGCTGTTCACAAAATGTTGGAAGACGGCCGGAGCATTCATCAAACCAAAGGGCATAATTAAGTTCTCAAAATGACCCTCCGGGGTATTGAAGGCCGTCTTCCATTCGTCCCCCTTCCTGACCCTGACAAGGTTGTATGCCCCTCTTAAATCCAGCTTAGAAAAAACTTTAACCCCCACAATCTGGTTAAACAGGTCCGGGATCAGAGGAAGCGGATAGGGGTCACGAATCGTGATGCGGTTAAGCTCCCTGAAATCCAGACAAGGTCTTAAAGAACCATCTTTTTTTAACAAAGAAAAAACCAGCAGCAAGAGGTGATTTCGAGGGTCTGATATGTCCCTTTCTCAGGCTCTCAGAGATATAAGTACGCATGGCGGCTCTCTCAGGTTGAGAGAGATTGTATAATTGTGATTTAGGCAGCTTGGCGCCTGGAATGAGATTAATTGGACAATCATACTCCCGGTGAGGGGGCAACTCCTGGACGCCAGTCTCGGAAAACACGTCAGAAAATTCCGAGAGAAAAGAAGGTACAGTTTTGGTAGAAACCTCTGCGAGAGTTGCCGTGAGGCAATTCTCTTTGCAAAACTCACTCCAACCATTTATTTGCCTTGCTTGCCAATCAATGGTGGGGTTATCTTTAGTGAGCCAGGGTAGCCCCAACACTAGAGGAGTAGGTAATCCGCTTAAGACAAAACATGACACATCGTCAACATGAGTGTCACCCACAGTCAAACGGATATTGTGAACTATGCCTTTTAACGATTTTTGAGAAAGTGGAGCAGAATCGATAGCAAAAACAGGTATAGCTTTTTCCAAAGTGCACACCTGGAAACCATGTGTTGTAGCAAATTTACTATCAATGAGATTGACAGCTGCTCCACTATCAATAAAAATCTCACAAACCAAGTTCTTGCTGTCTAGCGCCACCCTGGCAGGTAGGAGAAAACGAGAACTACAAGCAAATGGCAAATCTTCAATTTCCGCATTAACCTTGCCAATTGTAGCAAATGGAAAGTTATTAGAGGGTTTCTTCATCTTTTTCTTTTTATTACCCTCAGAAAACCCATGAACTTCCTAGAAGGGCAAACATTAGCTAAATGGTTAATACCTCCACAACAGAAACATACCCTCCTCTGAGAGCTGAATCCTCTAGTATCAGAGGCAACTAAACCCAGCTGCACGGGGTCCTCCACGGAGGGTATAGAGACAGAGTGAGACCCCTGCGCACTGCATGAGACAACTCCAGTGTCCTCGGGCTGAATATGACAGGAAAGAGTAGTCTCCTCTCTCTCTCTCAGACGCCTGTCAATACGAACCGCTAGAGACATGGCAGACTCCAAAGACACTGTCCTCTCATGAAACGCAAATGCATCTTTTAATCTCTCAGAAAGACCATGACAAAATTGACTTCGGAGTGCAGCGTCATTCCAACCGGTATCAGCTGCCCACCTCCGAAATTCAGAACAATATATCTCTGCAGACTGTTTACCCTGGCATAAAAGACGCAGTTTAGATTCAGCCAGAGCAATACGATCCGGATCATCTACCGATCGGAGGGAGCGTGCCCCCGCCGGCAGCGAAAAGGCCCAAGACTGAGCGTTATCCTTGAGCAGCGAGATGATGATCCCCACCCTCTGCTCCTCATCACCAGAGGAATGGGGACGTAAGCGAAAATGGAGTTTGCAAGCCTCTCTAAAACGAACAAAATTCTCACTACCCCCAGAAAACGTATCCGGAAGAGAGATTTTAGGCTCGGAACAAACTCCATGAACGCCAGCAGAACTGGTCACCTGAAGCTGAGAAACAGCTGCTACCTCCAGAGAAAGACCTTGCATGCCCAGCCTTAGTTGGGATCATCTCCGCTTCCACTGGAGGTAAAAACTTGGTCAGGACTCTACCCTCCAAAGGAACAGCTTTTAGTAAATGAGTGGAAAAATGGGCCAAGGGTCATTGAAAGGGGTTTGGGCAGAAACCCTTCTGTCCTGTGTGGGGGACCTGGTTTGATCCTTGCTATGGGCCCCTTGCTTCTCTATGTACGCCACTGTCTGTTGCCTACTGGAAGAGAGGGAGAACCATGGCCTGCTACTACTGGGCGAACGGCTGGTGGCGGCTGAGCTGCTGCTTGGACTCTTGCGGGTTAAGTGGAATGAGTGATTAGTTTTCTATTACTCTGCCCATTGCCAGTCTCTCCATCATTTACCAGACATTTCATTGTGAAGTCACACGGTATCGGTGGACAGAGTCCACTACAATACATGGAATCTGTGACTCAGGGAATGATGTCGGGTGGAAAGACTGGAACCAGTTTTTGATAAATGGAATTTTTGTAACTTAAAAATTAAAAATTTGCAGCAAAAAACACAATTGCACTCTACAATGTAATGGTGAGTGAGGCAAAACCAAAAGCAGCAAATAAAAAAACAAATCTACAATTGGAGTCCATTACAAAATACGGGGACTGTGACACAGGAAACCATTCACTGTCAGGTCAGGTTTGGTTCACTAAAGGTGTTTTTATGACACTTGTTATCGGATAACAGATCCTCCGGATAGGTGATCGGTATCTGATCGGTGGGGACCGACTCCTGGGACCACGGCTAGTCAGCTGTTTGAGAAGACAGGAAGCTCCTATGAGTGCCACACCCTTCTGTCTGCTTACCCTAGGCCGGTGAAGTCATGTTCATTGGTCACGTGGCCTGGGAGCAGCTCATAGAAGTGAATGGGGCTGAGTGCGATACCAAGCACGACCGCTATACAATGTACGGTGCTGTGCTTGGTGAGCGGGGAGAAGGCCGCAGAGCTCACAGGAGCATCGGTGGGAGGCACATTTCCCCGTGCTGCCTGTAGCTACAAAGGCTTGTTTAGCCGAATGAGCAGGCGGGAGAGATAGGTGTTGACTGGATGTGGCAGCATAACACCGTCCCTGTAAGACCCTGCATTAGCGGAATGGTTTGTGTCACGTAGTGATGTGGGAGGGAAAACCACCGACAACAGGAGGGAAGGGAAAAGGAACTAGGCCTAAAGCTAGGAAAGGAAAACGGTCACCAACTATAGCAACCCTAATGCTAGCACAGACCTTGAGGGTAGGAATGTTCATACACCGGAACCTATGACCCTGGGAACCCTGGATTGCCATGTAATGGCGTCAGGGCTTGAGACGACCTGTTCCTTCCAACATGAAAGAGCAATTGTCTCCCTGAGGCCTAGTAACAAAAAACAGAGGGGAAAACAACAAAAAGATAAAAGGGAAGTAACACATAACTTCTGTAGTAAATGGACGAGCAGGAACTCAGAAGAGGACCACACACCAGATTAAATAGAGGAGTTGGAATGACCACTAAGCTACACCTGAGACAAGAGGTGTGGTCATTACTAACAACAACACTGAAACAAGCGAAACCAAAAGAGGCTGTCAGATCACATCATGTGCAGCCAGTCTCTTAGATCTTCTGACACCTGTCACATAAGAGACCCTGACAGTTTGTGTCTAAGGGCAGATTTACACAACTTGTTACTCAGGACAGTTATAACATATATATAATATATAAACGTACAAACGCTCGATCCAGATATTCGGCCGATGTAAGGGTGCCACAGATCACCCAATGAAGGATCAGCGTGCTCGTACCTCAGGCGACATGATTGTTGTAGCAGACACTTCAGGCAGCAGGTTGTACTGTGTGAACAGCGCTCTGCTGCCCAGAAACAGCGATTCTCTATGGAAATGAGTGATCGATACATGTAAATGCAGATCTTCACCTCCACTAATGAGCAGCAGTCATCACTCATCCTTATACTGTGGAGGTAATCGATACATGTAAATGCAGACCTTCACCTCCACTAATGAGCAGCAGTCATCACTCATCCTTACACTGTGGAGGTGATTGATACATGTAAATGCAGATCTTCACTTCCACTAATGAGCAGCAGCCATCACTCATCCTTATACTGTGGAGGTGATCGATACATGTGAATGCAGATCTTCACCTCCACTAATGAGCAGCAGCCATCACTCATCCTTATACTGTGGAGGTGATCGATACATGTAAATGCAGATCTTCACCTCCACTAACGAGCAGCAGTCATCACTCATCCTTATACTGTGGAGGTGATCGATACATGTAAATGCAGATCTTCACCTACACTAATGAGCAGCAGCCATCACTCATCCTTATACTGTGGAGGTGATCGATACATGTAAATGCAGATCTTCACCTCCACTAATGAGCAGCAGCCATCACTCATCCTTACACTGTGGAGGTGATCGATACATGTAAATGCAGACCTTCACCTCCACTAATGAGCAGCAGTCATCACTCATCCTTATACTGTGGAGGTGATTGATACATGTAAATGCAGATCTTCACTTCCACTAATGAGCAGCAGCCATCACTCATCCTTATACTGTGGAGGTGATCGATACATGTGAATGCAGATCTTCACCTCCACTAATGAGCAGCAGCCATCACTCATCCTTATACTGTGGAGGTGATCGATACAGATGTACGATCGAGCAGATCTTCACACTTCCACATCAACGAGCAGCAGCCATCACTCATCCTTATACTGTGGAGGTGATCGATACATGTAAATGCAGATCTTCACCTACACTAATGAGCAGCAGCCATCACTCATCCTCATACTGTGGAGGTGATCGATACATGTAAATGCAGCTCCTCCTTCCCGACAGTTGTGTGCTCAATCACTGCATGTAAATGCAGAGTAAGTCTAAATTTTTTTCTTTGCTGTCTCTGTGATGTCCTGACCCCTCCGTGTACACTCCGAGGATACACATGGCTTCCCTGTTTGGGCTGGTGTAAAGTGCCTATGACCCATGTCTGTATCATCCTGATTGGCTGAGGCGGACTACAAGGCATCACAGACAAGCCTAGATCACGTGATCCTCCGTCTTCATCCGCCCTGCCCTGATAACTTCTATACTGATATGAACATTGTTTACACCATACACTGTTCAGTGTGAATACGTTATCCTAATTGTATGGGTTGTTTTGTGAAGAACTTTAAACATTTTTATTTTTTTTAAAGGGGTTTATTTCTTTTTTAGGGCACTTTAAAAAAAAAATATTGAGCTCAATCTTACATTTTTGTTAAAACTGATCCTTTGATCACTTGTATAGTACTTTGGATTTCATCGTTTTCCACCAAAATATTGTCTGGCAGCAGTACACTGACCGGCAGTGTGCCATGCATATTGGGCAGATGCTAATGGAAGGCCTTGGGCTTTTGTTAGGCCCCAGGTGCCATCATACTGGATCGTTACCCCACAATCACATAGCCGTGCTCCGATGGCCAGAAAGAGGAAGCACTTCCCTCTAGTCAACCACTTTGAGTGTTCACTATAAATATCTAGCATGAGTCATTAAGGGTAGGCTTGAGCTTCGGATCATAGATCTGAAGTCAACGTGTTCAAAAACTTTGATGTTAATGCTGTTTCCGTGCAGCTTTAAAATATATTGGCTCCTTGGAGCCAAATTTCGTCTTGTCTGAAGTTGCGTGAGACTTAGGATATGCAGATAGGAATACTGTAGTCATTCACCGAAGTGGGCTTAGGTACTGGCTGTTACCTCGTTACCAAAGCCCACTTCAGATTCCTATTTTTAAATGTTTTAAATATGCAGATAGGAATACCAAAGTCATTCTCCGAAGTCTCACGTGAGATGAAGTTTGGCTCCACGGAGTCGATACATTTTAATGCTGTGCAGAAACGGCATTAACATCAAAGTTTTTGAATGAATTGACTTTGGGTCTATGATCAGAAGTGCGATCTGCTGAAGCCTATTTAAGGGGTTACGCTCTAGAGATCTATATAAAATCAGGAATGTGACGGATCCTCGGTAAGTTCTTGTATCACAGTGATGCTGAATTGGTACTGCATTGGTTCGATAGGCAGACACGGTTGGGCTTTTCAAATTTTTGAATTTTATCTAGTTATGGTTATG